>JARJDU010013205.1:0-14343 GCA_030264695.1 Lissagria laeviuscula
AAGTTAAATAATAATTAAATCAAACTTTACGCAAATATTATAAAATAACATTACATTACATTTTAGTTACTTCCTTAAATTTTCTAATGTTTTAACATTAACATAAACATTGTATGTAAGTATCTACTTATAGATATTGCAATATTATAGTGAATTGCTCAATATGATAGAATTAAACAATGTTATCGTGTAAATGATAAGTAATAGCCTAGTTGAACTCGCGAACAACTGTTCTTTGACACCTTTAATATGCCGCAATATGCTTAAATTGCTTTATGTATAAATAAAGCAAGCATTTAAAACGTAAATATGTGATTAATGAGTTGATAACAGTATAACACTATAACAGGTATTGATAAATGTGAAAGAACTTATATATCAGCTGACTGATTGTAATTACATAAATTTAAGTCGATTTTTTTTCTTCGATGGCTGATGGGTGACATTGAAGCACGGAAATAAATTGTAATTAAAGTTTTTAGTATGTCTGAGGTAACTTCGATTAGATGGTTTTTTGAACTTTTATGAAATAAATATTTTAATATTTATGTACCTAGTTACTTCATCATATTGTTCAGAACGATTGATATATAATAGATACTTATATGGTACATAAATAAAATGTTTTAAATCATGTTTTAAACTCTATTATGAATTTCTACAGAGTTATACATATGCACCGGCGAAGAGCTAGACCAATTCGTTTTCAACTTTCTTTCAGATATTTTTCTTGTTGTTTGAGTTTAACAACAAAAATCACATATTTCCCTACATTAATGTATATAGTCTGATACATATTTTAAATCTGCGTGAAACTGAGTTTCCAAAAGTAGTAAATTTCTTATCAAATCGTACTTAGTACCTACGATATGAGAATAAACATAGTTTTGTTTTTGACAGCTTGCAGTGCTTGTTCTAATAAAATTCAGTCGGTCGTTTTTATATTTTTCTATTCGGAATTTATTCTAGAAGCAGCCACATCAATTTTATATAAAGAGCCACAATGCGTTCTTATCTAATTGGTAAAAAACGAGAGAAATTCGCCTAAGGCAATGCCCGACTTTGAAGAAAATCGTCAAAAGCATTGCAATTTGTAAAAATTTTAAACAAACTATTGATGCTTTATTAGAAGGTATGATTCTACATCGATTGATTTGAATTTAATTAAAATTGTGTTTTCCGTTTCAGTGTTATTTAAATTTCCGCAATTCTCTATATAATGAGCTAAGCTGGCTTTTGAATACTTTTATTAATTTGTTTAAGGTAGCAACAAGATGTTTATGTCAATTTTACTGTTGAATCATTGTTTTATTCAATTCGTATCAGAAATCGTCAACCGCTGCAAGCAGGTATTGACAAATTTCTAGTTTATTCAAATAAAAACTCATTCAATAATTAAATCAATCAATGATTTATTTAATAATTAATTAATTAAAGGAATCAATTACAATTTCATTAAATAAACTATTCAGATGAATGCATAGAGAATTGCCATTACAATAAATTAAAGCGAAATGCGAAAATAATTTAATATGATTAAAGACATAAATCACAAGTGTATTTGCCTACCTATTTATTCATATCAACAATTTCACATTTTTTCAAAGGAATGCATAGATTTTAATTTTTTTTTCTCCTTTTTATAAAACTTTGCTTGTTTTACAAAATATTTAATATTTCTTGCAGATGTACAATCATACTTTATATTCGCCTTAAACAAATTATATCATTGTACGCGGATGAAGAGTTAAATTATCATGTCATAAACAGAGCATTTTTTAACATTTTTAAACTCAGCGGGCGATGAAATTTGCATTCGGTGATGAGAATGCGTGCGTAACCGATTTCTCAAGCTTTTCGCCGCTGTTTATAGCATATTTAAATCCATTCAAGAAAGAGGGAATGATGCCATGCATTTGTGAATGTATTCCACATACATATTCAGCTATGAAATGAAATTGAAACATCAATTTTCAGCGTTTTTAACAATTTAATTAAACTTCTTGCAGCGAGATGTCTCACTATGCTCATCACATTTTGGAAAATCTTTTCTTGGATTTAAATAAAATTGTTGTATAATTACAAGCACAGTCCACGTTTTTGTTTCGTTCAATTCTAAAATTGATTGCGTTAACTAATTGTTTTAAGTCCAATAGACAAATTAGGCAAGTGCCTAAAGCCTCACGGCTAAGAGGGCCATATCTAATGGCAAATTTGAATTGCATGATTTCTAGAATATGTTTTGTTTATGGATATTGAACCAAAACATGTTCAGATGATCGTTTACCTCCAAACTGGTATAAGAAACTCCGCTTTAGAGCCGTGAAATCTCCGTAGGAACAGTTTGTCAGGTAAATGAGCGTCTTAAGGTTAAGATGGGGTAATCCGGCTCTGAAATGGCTGAATACCTTACATATCGTCCGATTGTCTTCATTAGAAGCGATAAAGATAACGCAAAATCTATTGTTTCATGTCATCGTCGTTGAAACTAATACAATGTTTATATATTTCTAAATGTATGAGTATATGCATTTATATGCGAATATGAATTTGATAAAAATATTACTAGCCAATGATAACAAATTCGATTCATAAATTTATTTGAAATCTGAAATTTATGCCTAAAAATGAGCAGCTGCATCCGTCGGCGGCCTTCAGGATATTGTCTCTCGATGACTGTATGATTTGCGAAAAACTGATATATCGTAGAACAACCGGATTTGTAAAAACGTAAACTAAATTGAATTCTCTATCATATAGCATATCCTCTTTTTCTTGAAATTCGAAAAAAATACCAAAATGGCAGCCAAGTATTTTTTGCAATAAAAAAACTTTCCAACGATCATATAAAATCGAAAAATTAAAATATTAAAAAAATATTTCTGTTACGTGATAAAGGATTTATTTTTACAAATTGAATGCAAAGAATTAGCAAAATCGGTTAGATAGATCTAGAAATTTCTTTGCAGCCAGTTGAAAAAATATGGTTTTAAATAAAAGCAAGTTTTAAATTTGGCAAAAAATCGAATTTTTCAAAGTCCTCCTTTCAAAATGTAAATTCAATAGAAATCTAATATATAATGCAATACATTCAACTAACAAACAGCTATTATTATCATTATTATAACAAAATATGTCCATTATAATGACATTTCTAAAGTTTGAAATGCATGTAATTACCACATACATAGTTGCGGAATTCTACAAGTGTTATATACAAATATACATTATTTATACCAGCTATTAACTCTTGTAAGTCTTACTTATTTTATTATATAAACTTAGTAATTTAGTAATTAATTATTTGTTATAAAACGAACCGTAAATATGAATGCTGCTAGTCCATGCAAATGAGAAATGTGTTAATTTCATGCAAAGATGGTCGAAAATAAAACGGTTTTGATGGCATATGCCGGACAGGTAACAGAAAGTGCATATATTGTATGCATGTGTAAGTACGTACAACGTCTGTTGAAACATTTATACTGATAATATATGTACGAAGCATACCAGTATACCACCTGCCATTGTAGTTGTGATGGCGAGCGAATACGGCGCAAAGTACACCACGGCACACAGTCCGTTTAAATTCAAACGAAGCCACATTTGAAAATCAGCTGTTTCCGTAGTAAACCACACGGCTTGTGTACACAACCGCACGCAGTATGCAATAGGGTTTAACAAGTCAAAAAAGTGTGACAATTTGAATAAAACCGCAATGACAATTTCGAATTTCCCGCAAGTTATTTGACAGCGCCAACTGTGTGACATAATGCAGATCTAACCAATAAAGTAGCGCTTGGGTAGTTGCCGCGCCGCCATCTTGATATACCGTTCGGTCCTGTGACATATCGAAGTTCATCCATGAAAATAATGACTTATTTTAACTGAAAACAAGAAAACATCTACATATAACAGTGAGGAATTGAATAGAACAATATATTTATTGTGCAAATGGTGTGTATCGCAAAATTAAATCAACATACGGCATAACGTACATAACCTGCAAATTTCGCGCATAAGCAAAAGTAATTGCTTTACACAACCCTGACGGAAAACTAGCGATGGCTAACAGCAGCATACTGTTGCCTCGTTTCGATTCTCTGCTTCAAGTGGGGGCTCGCATACCCACATACCGTTCGTTCGCTACTCGTTGCTGAATAGCATGCAGCAACTCCGGCTGTTCGAACAGCAGACGATTCCATGCTCGGCGTAACACGAAAACATGGAGGAGCGTCGAGGCCGAAACCTAGAACCCGAAGTCGAACGAGTACGAAGCAGGGCGAACCGCGCGCAACCGGAGTGAAGGAGCAGCGACGGCGTGCACGTTGTGCGTTCCCTCGACGGATTCAGTAACAGAGCGTATGTTCGACCGTATCACAACTCGCTCGCAGCGTGCGTCGCGCGCTTCACATAAACACGCATCACACATTGCCTAGCAGTTCGATTCTCGTTTCGAATAACATTCGCATACATGCAACAACGGCGGTTGTGTGCATTTAAATTCAGTGGGGCACCGACTTTCTGTTCCGTTTCTCGAGTGTCTTCTTGTGTGTGTGCGTGTCCGACGACACGAGGAGAGCTTGAAAACGTGCCCGCATTTTCATCCTGTGGCTCTTCTTGCTTTTGTCACGTTGCGATGATAGACCAGTGAAAAACTTTTTATTTCGGTGTGGTTGTGTAGTTAGTTATTGACATTATTTGGATGACTTGGATGGACTTTTTAAGTGCAGTGAAAACATAAACTGTTGTTGTTGTGCAGTGGCAAAGGGATTGTAAACATATAGATAGTGGTGTGTTATATGACCAAAGATAAAGGAAGTAAATAATGCAAGGAAGCAACAACGCAAGAGAAGTTGCAACCGCACGAAACAGCAAATGAACTTTGAAGTGTAAGTGTAATTGTATGTGCTGTAAGAAGCAGCGCGTCGCGTTAACCTCAATCTTTTTCCGTTGCTTGATATTTTCATTCCGTTCGTGGCGGTTGCGAGCTCGTGCAACGAACAATACAACAAACTTTTATGTTTTTAGAATTCAGTTTTCTTCAGGGTTGCCTAACATACGCGCATGTGAGGACATACCTTAACATTGACATCCGTTTGTCATTTGTTTTCACTTGTTTTTCGTTGTTAACTTTAATGCGCATGCGCGCACAAAGTACAGTTTTATTTGCAACATGTCACGCAGTTCTAATACTGTTCTTCACTACAAAATAAATTGAGTTCATTGATAATTATTTATCTTCTTTGATCTAAATTCATTTAAAACATACAATTGTGTTGGTGTTCGTTGTTGTGCAGCCGTATGAACTAGTGATTGGAAATATACAAACAACTGAAGTTTGGGTGATTTGTGCCAGTACATAGGGATTTACATGCTTGTTACATACTTGTTGTTCAATTTATTATAGCAACAATGACACTTTCCAACGATCTGAACAACGAGCAAGGTCACGCATTGGCATTAACGTAGTCGTGGTGCATTAGTAATTCGTTGGTCAGTGGGATTACGCAGGGAAGGAAAGATGCGCTGCCACAAGAAGACCAAAGAGAGTGGTTTCTTCGAAGTCGATTCGGACACCGACATGGGCAAGGCACTGAAAAGGACCAAAGTTTGTGATAAGATCGAGTACACGGCCGAGGAACTTGAGACCCATATCAGACGGACATGCTATTCGGAAAGAGGTTCGTTTACTTGATTCTTGTTTCCTATTCATAGTTGTTTTCCTGGGATTGGTCGTTAAATCAATTTGTTGTTGACTTTGGGGATAAATGGGTAATAAATGAACATTAATGGGTAAATCCTTTGAATTTAGTAAACGAAATGCAAATTGCATGATTGTATTGTGAAACATTGCATTAGGTTGATAATTGATGGAGTAATGTTATTGGAAAGATAACATTTGGTTATTGAAATGCCATTTGTGGGCAGACTAAAATTGATTTGTTTTTCGATAAATAGGTCGTTGGCAAGATTAACAACAAATAACAGGGGCGGGTTTAGGTTGCAAATATTATTTAAATATTATTTTTATGAGTAAGAACAATGGCGGATTTATGCATATGCGCAGGAGGCGTGCGTTTGGGGTCTCTCAAACCATGGAGGCCTCCAAATTCCGAAGGTGGCCAGGCCTGGAGAATGTTCGAGCTCGAGCTAGGCTAGATTATTTCAAGTTATTGCAGGTTATAACATATTAAGAGGGCAAAATGATTGTGTGAAAACACATTTTAAGTATGTAGAATCCTTTAGAACAACGGCATCCAACACGCAGCTCGCGGGTCGCATGCTGTCCAAGGCACATTCCAATGCTGCCCAAACGCCAAATCTTTTCTGAGGGGCGGGAGGGTGCAAGAGAATACCTTGTTTGCTGTTGTTGTAAGACTTCCATATTTATTTTTGGGAGGAGAGGGGTGCTGAGAGTAATAACTTACAAAAAATATGTAAAAGTATTGCTGTTTTAAGTTGTACTTGCAGATGCCGGCAAAAATTGGTATACTTTCGACTCAAATTTCTCGAGAATAGTAAGGGTTAGAGAAAGACTTATTGTACCGTTGAAATAAACATAAAATTCTGCTCTCGAAACAGTGATAAAAAGTCAAGGTCTAGAAAATGATATTAACTATCGTAAAAATTCGAGCCGCTCGAAAAGCTCAACGAGTCTTAGACAGTTCGAGCTCGAGTTCAACAGATAAAAGCTTGAGCTCGAGCTCGAAACTTTCCAGTATGTTGAGCCTTGGTAGACAGTTCGAGCTCGAAAGCCATTCATAGTCACTCAGCTTTAAATCCGCTGCTGAGTAAGAAATTATTACAAAATTAGTAGTAAATTCAAAAATAATATCAGTATGCTTACAGTAATATTTGAAGAAGGCTAACATGTGGTCATTTTTTTGAACACTTGTGGGTAGACGATATCTTTTGTAAACCATGGAAGGAAGGTCAAAGAATAAACGTGTATGGTTGGCTATAAAAGTAAATTGCTTTTCGGAGGTTGTGTAGCAAGAGCAGAGCAGCTGACTTAAAATATCAGATGTTTTTAAAAGGCACTGTGTGCAGTTAATAATGACTGCGAATTTTTCATTTTCAAGTATGGGATATTAAGAATAAAGTATTTATATTCATATTAACCATTAATATTCACGATTTATATAAAGCCGTAGGTACCGTAATTATATATAATTACGGTACCTACGGCTTTATATAAATCGTGAATATTAATGGTTAATATGAATATAAATACTTTATTCTTAATATCCCATACTTGAAAATGAAAAATTCGCAGTCATTATTAACTGCACACAGTGCCTTTTAAAAACATCTGATATTTTAAGTCAGCTGCTCTGCTCTTGCTACACAACCTCCGAAAAGCAATTTACTTTTATAGCCAACCATACACGTTTATTCTTTGACCTTCCTTCCATGGTTTACAAAAGATATCGTCTACCCACAAGTGTTCAAAAAAATGACCACATGTTAGCCTTCTTCAAATATTACTGTAAGCATACTGATATTATTTTTGAATTTACTACTAATTTTGTAATAATTTCTTACTCAGCAGCGGATTTAAAGCTGAGTGACTATGAATGGCTTTCGAGCTCGAACTGTCTACCAAGGCTCAACATACTGGAAAGTTTCGAGCTCGAGCTCAAGCTTTTATCTGTTGAACTCGAGCTCGAACTGTCTAAGACTCGTTGAGCTTTTCGAGCGGCTCGAATTTTTACGATAGTTAATATCATTTTCTAGACCTTGACTTTTTATCACTGTTTCGAGAGCAGAATTTTATGTTTATTTCAACGGTACAATAAGTCTTTCTCTAACCCTTACTATTCTCGAGAAATTTGAGTCGAAAGTATACCAATTTTTGCCGGCATCTGCAAGTACAACTTAAAACAGCAATACTTTTACATATTTTTTGTAAGTTATTACTCTCAGCACCCCTCTCCTCCCAAAAATAAATATGGAAGTCTTACAACAACAGCAAACAAGGTATTCTCTTGCACCCTCCCGCCCCTCAGAAAAGATTTGGCGTTTGGGCAGCATTGGAATGTGCCTTGGACAGCATGCGACCCGCGAGCTGCGTGTTGGATGCCGTTGTTCTAAAGGATTCTACATACTTAAAATGTGTTTTCACACAATCATTTTGCCCTCTTAATATGTTATAACCTGCAATAACTTGAAATAATCTAGCCTAGCTCGAGCTCGAACATTCTCCAGGCCTGGCCACCTTCGGAATTTGGAGGCCTCCATGGTTTGAGAGACCCCAAACGCACGCCTCCTGCGCATATGCATAAATCCGCCATTGTTCTTACTCATAAAAATAATATTTAAATAATATTTGCAACCTAAACCCGCCCCTGTTATTTGTTGTTAATCTTGCCAACGACCTATTTATCGAAAAACAAATCAATTTTAGTCTGCCCACAAATGGCATTTCAATAACCAAATGTTATCTTTCCAATAACATTACTCCATCAATTATCAACCTAATGCAATGTTTCACAATACAATCATGCAATTTGCATTTCGTTTACTAAATTCAAAGGATTTACCCATTAATGTTCATTTATTACCCATTTATCCCCAAAGTCAACAACAAATTGATTTAACGACCAATCCCAGGAAAACAACTATGAATAGGAAACAAGAATCAAGTAAACGAACCTCTTTCCGAATAGCATGTCCGTCTGATATGGGTCTCAAGTTCCTCGGCCGTGTACTCGATCTTATCACAAACTTTGGTCCTTTTCAGTGCCTTGCCCATGTCGGTGTCCGAATCGACTTCGAAGAAACCACTCTCTTTGGTCTTCTTGTGGCAGCGCATCTTTCCTTCCCTGCGTAATCCCACTGACCAACGAATTACTAATGCACCACGACTACGTTAATGCCAATGCGTGACCTTGCTCGTTGTTCAGATCGTTGGAAAGTGTCATTGTTGCTATAATAAATTGAACAACAAGTATGTAACAAGCATGTAAATCCCTATGTACTGGCACAAATCACCCAAACTTCAGTTGTTTGTATATTTCCAATCACTAGTTCATACGGCTGCACAACAACGAACACCAACACAATTGTATGTTTTAAATGAATTTAGATCAAAGAAGATAAATAATTATCAATGAACTCAATTTATTTTGTAGTGAAGAACAGTATTAGAACTGCGTGACATGTTGCAAATAAAACTGTACTTTGTGCGCGCATGCGCATTAAAGTTAACAACGAAAAACAAGTGAAAACAAATGACAAACGGATGTCAATGTTAAGGTATGTCCTCACATGCGCGTATGTTAGGCAACCCTGAAGAAAACTGAATTCTAAAAACATAAAAGTTTGTTGTATTGTTCGTTGCACGAGCTCGCAACCGCCACGAACGGAATGAAAATATCAAGCAACGGAAAAAGATTGAGGTTAACGCGACGCGCTGCTTCTTACAGCACATACAATTACACTTACACTTCAAAGTTCATTTGCTGTTTCGTGCGGTTGCAACTTCTCTTGCGTTGTTGCTTCCTTGCATTATTTACTTCCTTTATCTTTGGTCATATAACACACCACTATCTATATGTTTACAATCCCTTTGCCACTGCACAACAACAACAGTTTATGTTTTCACTGCACTTAAAAAGTCCATCCAAGTCATCCAAATAATGTCAATAACTAACTACACAACCACACCGAAATAAAAAGTTTTTCACTGGTCTATCATCGCAACGTGACAAAAGCAAGAAGAGCCACAGGATGAAAATGCGGGCACGTTTTCAAGCTCTCCTCGTGTCGTCGGACACGCACACACACAAGAAGACACTCGAGAAACGGAACAGAAAGTCGGTGCCCCACTGAATTTAAATGCACACAACCGCCGTTGTTGCATGTATGCGAATGTTATTCGAAACGAGAATCGAACTGCTAGGCAATGTGTGATGCGTGTTTATGTGAAGCGCGCGACGCACGCTGCGAGCGAGTTGTGATACGGTCGAACATACGCTCTGTTACTGAATCCGTCGAGGGAACGCACAACGTGCACGCCGTCGCTGCTCCTTCACTCCGGTTGCGCGCGGTTCGCCCTGCTTCGTACTCGTTCGACTTCGGGTTCTAGGTTTCGGCCTCGACGCTCCTCCATGTTTTCGTGTTACGCCGAGCATGGAATCGTCTGCTGTTCGAACAGCCGGAGTTGCTGCATGCTATTCAGCAACGAGTAGCGAACGAACGGTATGTGGGTATGCGAGCCCCCACTTGAAGCAGAGAATCGAAACGAGGCAACAGTATGCTGCTGTTAGCCATCGCTAGTTTTCCGTCAGGGTTGTGTAAAGCAATTACTTTTGCTTATGCGCGAAATTTGCAGGTTATGTACGTTATGCCGTATGTTGATTTAATTTTGCGATACACACCATTTGCACAATAAATATATTGTTCTATTCAATTCCTCACTGTTATATGTAGATGTTTTCTTGTTTTCAGTTAAAATAAGTCATTATTTTCATGGATGAACTTCGATATGTCACAGGACCGAACGGTATATCAAGATGGCGGCGCGGCAACTACCCAAGCGCTACTTTATTGGTTAGATCTGCATTATGTCACACAGTTGGCGCTGTCAAATAACTTGCGGGAAATTCGAAATTGTCATTGCGGTTTTATTCAAATTGTCACACTTTTTTGACTTGTTAAACCCTATTGCATACTGCGTGCGGTTGTGTACACAAGCCGTGTGGTTTACTACGGAAACAGCTGATTTTCAAATGTGGCTTCGTTTGAATTTAAACGGACTGTGTGCCGTGGTGTACTTTGCGCCGTATTCGCTCGCCATCACAACTACAATGGCAGGTGGTATACTGGTATGCTTCGTACATATATTATCAGTATAAATGTTTCAACAGACGTTGTACGTACTTACACATGCATACAATATATGCACTTTCTGTTACCTGTCCGGCATATGCCATCAAAACCGTTTTATTTTCGACCATCTTTGCATGAAATTAACACATTTCTCATTTGCATGGACTAGCAGCATTCATATTTACGGTTCGTTTTATAACAAATAATTAATTACTAAATTACTAAGTTTATATAATAAAATAAGTAAGACTTACAAGAGTTAATAGCTGGTATAAATAATGTATATTTGTATATAACACTTGTAGAATTCCGCAACTATGTATGTGGTAATTACATGCATTTCAAACTTTAGAAATGTCATTATAATGGACATATTTTGTTATAATAATGATAATAATAGCTGTTTGTTAGTTGAATGTATTGCATTATATATTAGATTTCTATTGAATTTACATTTTGAAAGGAGGACTTTGAAAAATTCGATTTTTTGCCAAATTTAAAACTTGCTTTTATTTAAAACCATATTTTTTCAACTGGCTGCAAAGAAATTTCTAGATCTATCTAACCGATTTTGCTAATTCTTTGCATTCAATTTGTAAAAATAAATCCTTTATCACGTAACAGAAATATTTTTTTAATATTTTAATTTTTCGATTTTATATGATCGTTGGAAAGTTTTTTTATTGCAAAAAATACTTGGCTGCCATTTTGGTATTTTTTTCGAATTTCAAGAAAAAGAGGATATGCTATATGATAGAGAATTCAATTTAGTTTACGTTTTTACAAATCCGGTTGTTCTACGATATATCAGTTTTTCGCAAATCATACAGTCATCGAGAGACAATATCCTGAAGGCCGCCGACGGATGCAGCTGCTCATTTTTAGGCATAAATTTCAGATTTCAAATAAATTTATGAATCGAATTTGTTATCATTGGCTAGTAATATTTTTATCAAATTCATATTCGCATATAAATGCATATACTCATACATTTAGAAATATATAAACATTGTATTAGTTTCAACGACGATGACATGAAACAATAGATTTTGCGTTATCTTTATCGCTTCTAATGAAGACAATCGGACGATATGTAAGGTATTCAGCCATTTCAGAGCCGGATTACCCCATCTTAACCTTAAGACGCTCATTTACCTGACAAACTGTTCCTACGGAGATTTCACGGCTCTAAAGCGGAGTTTCTTATACCAGTTTGGAGGTAAACGATCATCTGAACATGTTTTGGTTCAATATCCATAAACAAAACATATTCTAGAAATCATGCAATTCAAATTTGCCATTAGATATGGCCCTCTTAGCCGTGAGGCTTTAGGCACTTGCCTAATTTGTCTATTGGACTTAAAACAATTAGTTAACGCAATCAATTTTAGAATTGAACGAAACAAAAACGTGGACTGTGCTTGTAATTATACAACAATTTTATTTAAATCCAAGAAAAGATTTTCCAAAATGTGATGAGCATAGTGAGACATCTCGCTGCAAGAAGTTTAATTAAATTGTTAAAAACGCTGAAAATTGATGTTTCAATTTCATTTCATAGCTGAATATGTATGTGGAATACATTCACAAATGCATGGCATCATTCCCTCTTTCTTGAATGGATTTAAATATGCTATAAACAGCGGCGAAAAGCTTGAGAAATCGGTTACGCACGCATTCTCATCACCGAATGCAAATTTCATCGCCCGCTGAGTTTAAAAATGTTAAAAAATGCTCTGTTTATGACATGATAATTTAACTCTTCATCCGCGTACAATGATATAATTTGTTTAAGGCGAATATAAAGTATGATTGTACATCTGCAAGAAATATTAAATATTTTGTAAAACAAGCAAAGTTTTATAAAAAGGAGAAAAAAAAATTAAAATCTATGCATTCCTTTGAAAAAATGTGAAATTGTTGATATGAATAAATAGGTAGGCAAATACACTTGTGATTTATGTCTTTAATCATATTAAATTATTTTCGCATTTCGCTTTAATTTATTGTAATGGCAATTCTCTATGCATTCATCTGAATAGTTTATTTAATGAAATTGTAATTGATTCCTTTAATTAATTAATTATTAAATAAATCATTGATTGATTTAATTATTGAATGAGTTTTTATTTGAATAAACTAGAAATTTGTCAATACCTGCTTGCAGCGGTTGACGATTTCTGATACGAATTGAATAAAACAATGATTCAACAGTAAAATTGACATAAACATCTTGTTGCTACCTTAAACAAATTAATAAAAGTATTCAAAAGCCAGCTTAGCTCATTATATAGAGAATTGCGGAAATTTAAATAACACTGAAACGGAAAACACAATTTTAATTAAATTCAAATCAATCGATGTAGAATCATACCTTCTAATAAAGCATCAATAGTTTGTTTAAAATTTTTACAAATTGCAATGCTTTTGACGATTTTCTTCAAAGTCGGGCATTGCCTTAGGCGAATTTCTCTCGTTTTTTACCAATTAGATAAGAACGCATTGTGGCTCTTTATATAAAATTGATGTGGCTGCTTCTAGAATAAATTCCGAATAGAAAAATATAAAAACGACCGACTGAATTTTATTAGAACAAGCACTGCAAGCTGTCAAAAACAAAACTATGTTTATTCTCATATCGTAGGTACTAAGTACGATTTGATAAGAAATTTACTACTTTTGGAAACTCAGTTTCACGCAGATTTAAAATATGTATCAGACTATATACATTAATGTAGGGAAATATGTGATTTTTGTTGTTAAACTCAAACAACAAGAAAAATATCTGAAAGAAAGTTGAAAACGAATTGGTCTAGCTCTTCGCCGGTGCATATGTATAACTCTGTAGAAATTCATAATAGAGTTTAAAACATGATTTAAAACATTTTATTTATGTACCATATAAGTATCTATTATATATCAATCGTTCTGAACAATATGATGAAGTAACTAGGTACATAAATATTAAAATATTTATTTCATAAAAGTTCAAAAAACCATCTAATCGAAGTTACCTCAGACATACTAAAAACTTTAATTACAATTTATTTCCGTGCTTCAATGTCACCCATCAGCCATCGAAGAAAAAAAATCGACTTAAATTTATGTAATTACAATCAGTCAGCTGATATATAAGTTCTTTCACATTTATCAATACCTGTTATAGTGTTATACTGTTATCAACTCATTAATCACATATTTACGTTTTAAATGCTTGCTTTATTTATACATAAAGCAATTTAAGCATATTGCGGCATATTAAAGGTGTCAAAGAACAGTTGTTCGCGAGTTCAACTAGGCTATTACTTATCATTTACACGATAACATTGTTTAATTCTATCATATTGAGCAATTCACTATAATATTGCAATATCTATAAGTAGATACTTACATACAATGTTTATGTTAATGTTAAAACATTAGAAAATTTAAGGAAGTAACTAAAATGTAATGTAATGTTATTTTATAATATTTGCGTAAAGTTTGATTTAATTATTATTTAACTTC
>JARJDU010013227.1:0-14179 GCA_030264695.1 Lissagria laeviuscula
GTTTTGCAAGTATTTTCGACTATGCATAAGGAAAAGCGAACGGGCAAAGATCCTGCAAGAGATATCGTCTACAGCGAAAGCGCATTAAGCTCACTTGCCATCGCTCGCTTCGTCTTCAATTTCTTCTTCGTCTTGCACTTCAAAACAACTTCGCATAACAGAGATGTGAGAAGAGGCCCACCAAACCAAAAGCGACACATACATGCGTGCACAATCAAAGACAATTTAACCAAATTAGCTCACCTATAATTTGCTTTCCGTTCTCGCTTAAAATAATTAAAAGCCGAATAATACACTCACCTGCAACAAACAAACGTTCAATTTGTGCAATATTTTAATTTTTTTTTGCATTTTTTAAATTAAAAAATTGCATTTAGTTTACTAATATGTTGATATATTTCTAGTTATTGAAAGTAATTGTCGTTTGTGTTTCTTATTACGCGTATATACATCATACCCAGTTATCAAGTTATTATGTCCAAGAGTCTGATTGGAATTACCTTCTAATGTGACTTTCTCTTTCGCGCATTTCTTTTGCCTCTTCAAAGCTGAGAGCTAGCCATTTTCTTTCTTCTTTGATACATTCTATTTGATTTTTTTGTGGTTGTTGATAATACCAGATTTTTGAATAGCTGTTTGTTTGGCATCCAATCCGCACAATATCTTCGATAATAGGTTCTCGTTTAGAGTCGGGTGCTCAAGCATCTCATAAAAATTTATCGTTCAATTACATACAAACGAAGCTTTGGAGAGAAAAAAAGCGAAGCGGGTAATTGGTGCTTAACGCTCAATAATTGCATTGAGTGGATTATGTCGCATGTCGATCGAATAGACTTTTGGGCGTGCTGCGCTGTATTTGATATCGTATTTACAAGTATGTATTTATGTCTAATTGGAAAAATACGCGATACGTTGGTAATTAACGACGTGGTGACAATTTTATTTAAACTTAAATCGAAAGCTGCGACAGGACAGTTTTAACACATTCATATCAGTTTCAAAGGCTATATAGACGAAGAAGTAATTTGTTATGTTTTAATTTGTGTCATTGAGAGATTTCGCCGCTGGGGTTTATTAATGAAAATCTTTGGTATTTATCACTGGTGACGTTTAATAACATGCTGTATTAATAAATAATTCCCGAGTACATGTGTGAAGTTATTTCTTAATCGAAAGTCTTAAATATTATGATTGTTATTCAAATTTTCTTATTTTCATCATTAATACGTTGTAAAGATTATAAAATTTAAAAAAAAAGAGACATTATAACACCTAGATTTGAGCTGAAATCAAATAATTTGCTTAAAAGCCTTGTCAAAAATCAATTAAAAGAAACTGACATTCTTCACCTAAATTCAATAAAAATAAAATTAATTAATACGCAATTAATTATCTAATATCCGCCACAGAAACCCGCATCTACATCTTGATTAATTATCAATATTAATTAATCATTATCAATGCATATTTATAAAGAAATCCATATACACTTTAATTCGAGACCGCATTGCACTATCTAATTGATTTAATTAATTAACGATTTAAATCAATAACTAACTATATCCAACTCTGATTCAATGCAAATCTACACTTAACGCCAGCTTAATTTAATATGCATGCACCTAATTAAAAAATCATTCGTATACCTTAGTTTTGCTGCTTTTTGGTGGTCCATGCATTCCAACAACGATCGCGTACACCTCAACCTGGTAAAAATCTAATCCTTGCTCCCGATCCAGTTCCACAGCAGTAGACAACACACCCAACCTTGCATCAATATCAAACAGTCTGTCAACTTGTGC
Source organism: Lissagria laeviuscula (assembly GCA_030264695.1). Lineage (NCBI taxonomy): Eukaryota > Metazoa > Arthropoda > Insecta > Coleoptera > Staphylinidae > Lissagria > Lissagria laeviuscula. The sequence goes on from JARJDU010013227.1 coordinate 1,803, forward strand.
CCCATTGCTGGTAACATTAGTCACATAGTACTCAATCACACTACCCGCACCATTATTAGCACCAAAATTATACGAAGCACGTACTGTCAAAATGCTCGTTCCAATGGGCTCGTTCTCATAAATGTTGCCTTCGAACCGATCACTTTCAAAAGTTGGTACACGAGGCTGTTTCCCGGTATTAGCACCTCCATCCGTAATGATTGTCACATAAGCGTCGGTAGATTTACGTTCAGATTGCACAGCTTCATCCGTCGCCCGCACAGATAATTTGTACCTAGCCTCCGGATTGATCAACGGTTTCCTTAGGGTTAAAGCTCCAGAACTTCTGTGTAATTTAAAAATATCACCGTTGCCACTTGTCAATTCGTAAGTCACTAATCCGTTTGTACTGGAATCCAGATCCCTTGCAAAGACATTCATAATGGGATAATTCTCAATCATATGTCTATCAAAGTTGGCTAGCTTTGGCAATACAGCTGCGTTCATGGACACAAACATTGGCGCATTGTCATTAACATCTTCCACGATGACAGTTACCAGTTTCTCGGCTGATAAACGTGCGCTTACAGGCATTGCCTCGTCAGTAGCGACCACTGTCAATCTAAATGTGTCGATTTGTTCTCTATCAATGGGCAATAATGTGTGGATAACCCCGGTTTGAGGATTAATGGCAAAATGCCTTCGGGCGTCGTGCGGTTCCTGTCTAGATATGGCATAAGTAACTTTTCCGTTAATTCCAGAATCCGGATCTTCTGCAGTAACAGTAACTATTGGTGTGTGAACTCTGATACCCTCCCTGATCTGACGTACTATAGCAGTGTTAGGGAAAGTAGGAGGGTTGTCATTGGCATCGAGAACGTTTACTGTTTGAGTGATTGTGGTACTTAAGCGAGGGTTACCATTATCTGAGGCAGTTATATTTAAATGGTAGACATTCAATTCTTCGTAGTCCAGAGGTTTATGAAGATAAAGCAGACCTGTATTAGAATCGATATGAAAAGTGTCTTTTCTATTTCCAACCGTTATTGAGTAAGATATTTCGCTATTGATTCCTAAATCGATATCATAAGCGCTAAATTTTGCCAATTCGCTATTGACTTGTGCAGTTTCATTAACTGAAATATTTGCTGATAGACTTTTGAATATTGGTGAATGGTCATTCTCATCCAGAACTTCAATCAGTACCACAGTCTCTGATGATAATTGTCTGGTCAAACCAGCATCGTGTGCTACCACTGTCAAGGTATACTTTTCAGTTTTTTCGCGATCTAGTTGTCCCGTAAGAGAAATTTGCCCAGTAGCATCATCAATATCAAAACTTCCATCAATATTACCATTTTTGATTTGATAAAACACATTGCCATTGAGGCCCTCGTCTAAGTCAGTAGTATACAATTTAATGACTGGAGTACCACGTGATGCCCCTTCACTGATGGAAACTTTATAAGGAGTTCGTTGGAATACCGGAGCGTTGTCGTTCATATCCGTGATGAAGACATTTACTTTTACTTTGTCTTTAAGCCTTGGGGTGCCATTATCTGTGACTATTGCTTCGAATATAATAAAATTCTTACCCGTAGAGGATACCAGTTCTTCACGATCAAACATATGCTTCGTGCGAATGAATCCGTTCTTTGGATCGATGACAAAATCGGTTTGATGTTGGTCAACCAAAGAAAATATCAATTCAGCATTGCGACCCATGTCACTGTCCGTGGCAGTTAATTTGCCAACAAAAGAATCTGGAGGTTCGTTCTCCATAATACCAAAGGTGAACGTTGTGTTAGTGAATTGTGGACTATTGTCATTCTCATCTATGACGTGAACAACAACTGGTACTATTGAAGATCTAGCTGGATTTCCCAAATCCCTAGCAGTTACTGACAAAGAGTAATAGTCCTTGTCTTCTCGGTCTAAAGCACTACGTACATAAAGTAATCCATCAGGGAAGATGCCAAATTTTCCTTCGATGTTTCCTTCACTAATGGAATATGTTATATGAGCGTTGAGTCCATGATCCTGATCTGTAGCTGATATAGCAAAAAATCTCTTATTCACACGTGTTGACTCCAACAAGGAAGTCTCATAGGAAGTGTGATCAAATATTGGCGTGTGATCATTTACATCCTCTATGAGAATATGAACGGTGTGTTTGGAAGTTAACCTAGGGTCACCACCATCTGTAGCTATAACATCAACATGAAGAATGGTCCCTGGTTCTGTTGTAATCGGCTTGTTCAGGTAGATCACACCAGTTGCTTCGTTTATTTTGAATTGGTCAAGAGGATTGTAGCTAAGATTATAAGTGATTCTGCTGTTTATTCCAGCATCGAGATCTCTCGCCCTAGCTAGGTATACTTCCTGCCCAACTGCAGCATTCTCAAATAGCTTGACATTGTCTTTATCTCTCAGGAAAATAGGTTTTTGGTCGTTTAAATCAAGTACTGAAACGGTCACCGAGGTTTTACCATATGACAATCCTACTCTGGCTACAACTGTCAAAGTGTAAATAATTTGTTGCTCACGATCAATCTTATTGGCAGTGGTAATCCTTCCGGTATACTCGTCAATTTTGAAGTTATGCTTCGGATCACCATAAGTTATATAATAACTAACACTGTCAGCACCCCGCACTGAAACTTTTCCAACTTCACGACCAATCTTGCTTGACCTTTGTCCATGATCTTCCAGAATCTGAAATTCATAGCCGGAGAAACTGTCAAATTGAAGTTCTTCAACATAGGTTTCCTTCAGTAGCTCAACAATGGCTTCTTCGTTAGCGGCATGGTCACTATGATCATTGGCACTTATCTTAAGGCGATAGAAAGGCTTCTGTGAACTACGTAAATTGCCTTTGATCATTACTGCACCCGTCCATTCATCAACTACAAATAGACCATCCCCGCCGCTTTCTAATCTATAGGTAACCATCGCATTTTCGCCTTCGTCGGCGTCGGTAGCTGTAACTTTTGTTACCACAGTCCCACTGGGAGCTGCATCGGGTACAATAATAAAATATTTCTGGGGGTAAAATTCAGGGTTATTATCGTTTACATCTAGTACTTCTAGATGTACCGCAGCTGTTGATGATTGCGGTGGCATTCCTTGATCCTTCGCAATTACTATGATATCGTACGAGGATATTTTTTCTCTGTCTAATTTAGTTCTTGTGGTGAGTTGCCCTGTAAGTGGATCCAGAGTGAAGGTATCAGGATATTTCTGTTGAACAAGAGGATGTAGACTATATGTAACACTTCCGTTAGTACCCTGATCATGATCAGCCGCAGTCAACATGGCTACCAAAGTTTTGGAAGGTGCATTCTCCGACAGTGATACATTGATATTACTCTGTGAAAATTTCGGCGCCTCATCATTTTCATCTAGAATTGTTACCTTCAATTGTGTGAAAGCCCATTTAGGATTAGGACCACCATCTCTTGCAGAAATATTCAATTCAACGCTACCTTGAATTTCTCGATTTAATGCTGTCCGAGTTGTAATCAACCCAGATTCAGCGTTAATGTCAAACCATTGATTATCGTTACCGGAGACAAACGCATAGTGAATTTGTGAATTCACACCTGAATCTTCATCGGTTGCGGTAATACCAGCGGCATATGTACCAGGCGGTGACAGTTCGCTAAGTACGGCTGAGTATTCAGACTTTTCGAAAACAGGTTCATGGTCATTGACGTCGTTCACATGAATGATGAGAAAGGCGGTAGCCGTTCGTGCAGGAGTACCTTTATCAGTGGCGACTACTGTCAGATTATATTTGCTGATTTCTTCTCTGTCAAGCACTCCATGCACGCGCACAATGTCGAAACTGGGAGTATAATCTAATCGGAAATGATTTAACTCATTACCGGAGACTATTCGAACATTAGTCATACCATTGGGACCTTCGTCAAGATCTTCCACGGCTACAGCAGCAACGACTGAACCGTTGCTTGCATTTTCATCTACTGTAGCTACTGTGGCAGAATTTGGGAAATATTTAAATTTTATCTCAGGATCATGGTCATTAGCATCAACTAAATTTACGGTTACATACGTGCGGCCATCCTGACGTGGCATTCCATGATCTCTGGCGAATACAGTGAATACGCAGCTTTTCGGACAATTTTTATTATTTGAAGTTTTAGCCTGAGTACAACTCTGTTGTGGGCATTTGAGAAATTCTGTTGTCGTGATACTCCCAGTTTCGGGATCAACAGTAAACTGTCTTTCCGTTTCAGATAAGTAATAAGTAATCTTGGCATTGTCTCCAAAATCATTGTCAGTTGCCATTACTTGTAGTACAGCTGTTCCCGGTGGCACGCTCTCATTCAAAGAGACTATGTAATCACTATGATCAAAAATTGGAGGATTATCATTCACATCAAGAATGGTGACGTTCACTTGAAGATATCCTTGTTTTGAGGGGATGCCGCCGTCTTTCGCAGAGATGTTTAATGTATAGAAACCTTGTGTCTCTCTATCGAGTTTACCTGTAGTCTCCAAGTGCAAATAGGACGTCTCCCCAGTAGGGTTTGCAGTCACAACTAACTTAAACTTGTTGTCTTTGTTACCTGCAATGATGCGGTAATCATCAGACACTATGTTAGCACCAATATCTCTGTCTGTGGCTGCATCTAAAAGCAATCTTGTTCCGGAAGCAGCGCTCTCTGAGAAGGTCACTGCTATCACAGGTTCGGGAAACTCAGGAGCATTGTCGTTGATATCTATAACAATAATCCTTACTTCGATGGGATAAGTTGGTTGACTGGACAAAACTACTAAATCGAAGCGATCGTTTTTCAAAGATTCCCTATCTAGGATTACATTTGTTTTAATCTCCCCCGTTTCTGGATCTAAGATGAATTCCTTAGGTGCTTCGTTAAATCTATACGTAAATTCAGGTTTTATGGGAATTCTCCCCACGGAGGTAAGCCTAGGTTGTTCTTCAAAGACTTCTAAGGTGATTCGAGTGTCGACAGCTCTTGACTGCATCTGATTTGAATAACTTGATTCGGTAGTAGACCTTTTCCGCCCTGGTCCAGGGCCTGGGCCTTGCGCACCGGCAAGCATCAACGTCCCGAAAATCAACCAACATCTGGGCCACATTTTCATTTTCTTCTTGCAAATTCAATGATACAAATCGGTGGATTCCTTGTCATCCGCACATTGTTATAGTTAGCTGGTTTGTTAGCACCATGAGATGGAATATTGCAGGACCTGTAAGGACATGTTCCAAGAAATCTGAGCGTATTTGTGATTTCGGGGCGCGACACGTGTGAGCGTTAGATGCGGATTACGCTGGTCGCGCGCCGCCGATGCGTTCTAACATTCCAGAGAAAGAGGCCCCCTTGCGCCCCGTCTGGGCGAACTCGTCCAGCCTCTGGAGATGTGCGGCTGTGCTCGGCTTCGTTCAGCGCGCTGAGGTCATGGCGCGCTCTCGCTCGGACTGGTATGCGGCAATATGGCCGGCCGGCCAGCGTATTATACACTTGATCGTCTCTCGCGGCCGCGGCTCTTCTCTTCTCGTCTCTTCGCCGCTGCTGCTGCTGCCGCTGTGCGCTGGCCGACTTGTGTTACCTGTTCGCTTGCTTCCTTCCTCGTCGCCGTCGTCTTCAATGATTTCTTAATTTCTTCGAACCCTCTATTGCAAATTTTAATTTCGACGACGAAAGGTCTTGTCCTTTATTCCTTCACTCACTTAAAACTATAATACACCTTGGATTCACACTATCAGCATTCACACAATCTAAGAAAGTTAGCTAAGTTAAGTCACTTGAGGAACTTTCCTTTTACCACAGTTTTTACAATTTTATCTTCACACCAAGCATCAATAACCGAATTTTGAATAGTTGCATGTAATCAGTATCAGCACTAAATTCAAAGTTCAAAACAGCGCGACGAGCACGCAAGCTCAGAAAAAAGCTTTTTCGAAGGTGACTTAAGTCAAGACCGCGGAACACGCTCTATCACCATCGGCCGACTTGACTCGTACCGCGCGCGATTCACTACTGGGACACGATTCTTCAGCGAGATATTTACCTGCGGCTGGGAGGAGTTGATCGCCCCGCACACCAATGGTGTATTGAATCGAACAAGTACTGACTGTGGCGCTGAAGAAAAGAAGAAGAAGAAGAACTTGCACTGTTGCCAGATCAAGCAGTGCGCATACCTAACGCGACTTAATGCCGTGGACTATCTATCTACCTGTTCCGTTCGGCTCGGTGCTGCGAGATGCCTAAACATAAACAATATTTATGACGACGTCAGATGGGCTAGCACTCGATCGTAAATCTATTCCTTGCGTATTCTTCTAATACTCAAACTAGGGGTATAAGGTATTTCTACCCTCTTAATTTCCAAGAAGAGAAGAATTAAATTAAATTACATCGAACTACAATTAAATCATGAAGATGAAATGTAACTATAGAGTAAACATTATAAGGTAATCTTCATTTCATTATTGATTGATACTGAAAATGGGTAGCTTAACATTTAATTCATTTTATCGATTTATAAGCGCGAAACCATCCAATAAAAACATGACTTGAGTCAATACTCCTCCACCAACATTTCGCGCTCTCATACTATCCCAACTTAAGCAATATTAAAAGTTGGACGAGCGGTCGTCCACTTGTAAAAACATAATCGCTATGAAATTGCAATTACCCACAGAGCACATAATTTTAAGGCTAGAATCAGTATACGCAGAGATTCGCAATTTGCACGCGGAACGCCTACGTATATGTGTTCAGTTGTCTATTGTTTCATTCTTACTCTATTACATTATCAAGTTTCAAGTAGCAAGTAAATCTATGTTCGATTCTACTAAAGCACAATTTAAATAAAACTGAAAACCTAACCAATTTATTATATGAGAAGTTTAAATTAAAAGAAAAAGCTAAACATTTTTTCATCCGTGACTAACGTTTTTCCATGTTCAGAGATCTTTGACAACTAAAGATTTCTTGATTAAATCATATCTTCTATATTCATTTTTAAGAGTCCGGTCGATCCTAAACGACCGGCAGGTATTTCCCTTGTCCAACCGCAGTTAAATATGTGTCCTTTCGAAAAGTGGTTAGGTGTGGTCGGCATCGAAGAGCATTCAATGTTCAAGTTGGAAAAAAGAACGATAACAAAAGAATCTGTACGAATGTAACAGTGGCAGCAGCTAGACATACTCTTCATCAACGAGAAGGGAAAAGCAACAACAGTTAAAGGTAGATTTACCTTTTTTTTTTGTAAATAGTACCTGAACTGATATTTAAGTTAAACGTTTGTGGTGTTGAGTGTTTAGTCCTGATTTGAGTACTTAAACTTTGTATAATATGCTCATGTACGCAACGCCATCTTTCATAGAAATTGTTAACTTAACTAATAGTATTAATTAGTGTGATAATTACTGATTTTACTGATTTTCAATTCTCATGAGCAAAGCATGGATGATTTAAATTTTTATTTGATTACAATCATGCATCTCGAGCTTCCAATTTCATCTGAGGACTGACTGGACTCTGGTGAGTGGATGCGTGGAGAGGTCAGAAATTCATCTGCGCGGAGAGCAGAGACCAGTGAGTGCCATAGGCGCAAAGATTTATGATATAATAAGATGGAATAATTTTCAAATATACAACTACGATGGAGCGACGGGCGCGCACATCACTCACCGTGCACGCGGTCGCCATGGCTCATTTATGCGTATGAATAATGTCGGCAAGCAGTTTATACATCGCCGATATTTTTTCGTTATGCGGAAAGCAAGATTAGCATTTATTCCGAGATAAGCTGCGCGGCCATAATAGCTGCGTACATCATTTTTAATTCTTATGATGGACTTATTTGATCGACAAAAGATTGGCCATGATGCTACGCACACTCTCAATGCTCTCAATGTAGCAAATACCTCCATCTTATTAAAATTCACCGATTCTATATGAATTTATATATAAAGTTTTCAAAGTGCATACTCAAGGTCATGAAGTCACTGAAGTAAGTTTTCGATTTTGTATTTTCGGTGAGTTGAGTCGTGAAGAAATGAAAGAAACTTCAAATGCGGAGCATGGAATGAGAACGAGCAGCAAGCAGCACATCAGTGGAAAAGCAAAGAATACCCCGCTGATTCCAACCTGCTCCTTTGGGTTGGGCTATATGAGAGGTAGAGTATCATGAGTATCACACTGCACCGCGAGAAGAACCCTCGGAATTTGAATTTTTATCGTCGCTGCTGTGAGTGTTGTGTTGTTGCTGTTGTTGTTACGAGATGCAGCGGCCGAATGCGCATTCGGCACCCCATCGGTAATCATCCATTATTAATGCGGTACCAAATTAAACAAAACCCGCCGATGTTATTTCAACTAAGGTGCGCTTCTCATAGCATTGCTTTCTGAGGAGAGAGGCCACGGTCACGCTTGTATTTATTGAATAGAAATGACAAATTGTTCCGTTCAGACACTTCTACAAGCAATATTCAAATTATTTACGAATATCAAACGCATAATTCACTGTTGGTTGGACTGTGCATTGTGGAGAACAAACATGACGCATAATTATTGGATGCTTTGCTGGGAATACTCGGAAGGTGCTTCAGACCATGACAAAAATAAATAGTAAACATTAGATATATTGGTTTTTCATAAATAATTACGTAATTAATAGAGGAATATTATTAAATGAAATATTGATTTCGAATATTAACTTCTTTTTATTATTAAAGATCCTAAACATAATTTTTAATTTAATTTGTGGGCAATTGTGTATAGAATGCTTATTTATTGGGGGAAAATGTCAAATAAATTCAAAGAAAGAGTAGACCCCAAGACTTTGAAAAATCGATTATTTTTCCTTTTTGTGATGCTTACGATGTCTTGAATATTACACTAAAACGATATTTCGTTTGATTCCTTCTTTGCAATGTTGCAGCAAGAAATATCAAATTATTTGATTATTTAGCTCTTGAAACTTTGGGTCATTTTTTCTTAAAATCATATTTTTTCTACTGGCTGTAAAAAAATCTCGAGATCTATATAACCGATTTTGCTCATTTTCTGCTTCTAAAAAAATGAAATATCTATAATGTAACATACGATTTTTTTAGAAATTTTAATTTTTCGGGTTTCTATGACCATTTGAAGCTCGATCAGCCATCGGGAAGTAACATTCCGGAGGCCGCCAACGAATGCAGCTGCCAAAGCAGTGTAAAATAAAATATATTACCAAAAAAATATTTTTAAGAAGTAAAAATTTTGCTTTAGAACCCACAAAAATTCTGGAGTGTTTCCTCAATTTGTAATACCCATAAAAAACCATAGCTCTTTATTTAGGCCTCTACGGTATAGTCCACAAAGCCAAAACTACAATCTTCATTCGAACGCATGGGTACCTATATACTATCACATATGAATTAAACCGAGTCTTCATAATGTCCGAACCCCACGTGAACAAATTTTGAATTACCGCCTAAATTTAAGTTCGCAATATTGTTACTATAATCAGTGATCAATATGCATAGCAACTTATTCTAAGTATTTTTTTGTTTGTTGGTACATTGTGTTTATTGTTAATTTTGTTCCCTTTCGTTAAACTATTTTTATTTCAATAACAAAAAATACTTGTTTCGGTATCAGCAGTTATGGTTATGTTAGCTGGCGCGTTTGCTAGATTTCTAAAAGAGTTTAGCCAATTGCTTCATTTAAACTTTAGTCACGTGGTGTTCTGACATTTTTGAAGATCCTGCTTAATATGTAAGTGCATTCAATATTCTTATATAATGCACATATTCCTAAATTTCATTTCCAAAATTTTTATTTTTATTTCAATTTTATTTTTCTTTGCATGTTGCATGAACATGAACTCTATATGTGTACCCAGATCTAAAGCCGGAATGCGTATGGTTTCACGGTATGGTCTCATAATGATTCTATAATGGTAAATTAATAACGATGAAGGATTTATATATTTTTAAGTGTAATCATAAAAGCGGCTCTTTTCTGGACCGCCTAAAAAGCTGACCAAAAGCCAACTTTTAAAACTGTTCATAGTACATTCATTGCATTGCGTTTAAGTACAAAAATGCGTTGCGCGCTGTACGACGACGACGAAGAAGTTGATATTAATTAAACTGATAACTTTAAAATTGATATCAGCAAAAAAGAACAAACTCATTAATCACTATTAAGCTTGACAATCGAAATATAACGGATATGTGGGAACAGGAAGGCTGAACCAAGTAGTTTGATGCTGTTGTTGCCAAAATACTTGCGTTCTAGCTGTCACCAGAAATATAAATGATACCTTTCGAAAGCCAATGAGGTGATATGAATGGTTTTTATGTCATCTGCTGATGGAATTCAATATCTGACGCATTCCAAAGAATTTTTCTATGCAGTATATATATTTTGAATTATTTATTATTGTAAATGAATAATTTAGATATTCTTCTGTGTACTCTATATTCTATATTTTAATTAAAATCGGTCTAGAAGTGATCGACGTGCTTGTAAATCACTGCTAGCATAGAACACCAACTGAATGTGTAATGCTTTTATGGTTTTCGAGAAATGTAAACGCATCGGAATGCCCATCACAATAATCACAACGCATTATTAAAAACCCATCTGTTATTCCGCACGGACAAGCTGGACATCATCCACATACTCTTATCAGACGTTCGCTTACTTTTTCCCATGGTATGATTGGTAATATCAATTTTTTTTTCTAGCACAAATAGCAAATCGTGCAACGCTATAAAGAATTCCAACTCTTTGTATTTATATGTTAACTTTACATATAAACATATTTATTATTTATTTATAAAGAATGTATACGGTCACCTGAATTATAACAAAGGCAAGGGGGAGGATGGTTATAAGACTTATAAGTACTAAAACTCTTAGAAAATATCCATCTCATAAATTTGCCAATCTTGGCAATTACAAGATATCTCAAAGTTAACACACGGAACGGAATGTTGTACTTTATCGATTTTCGGCATGAGCATGATCCGAACTAATTTGAATATTTACGACTCCGCCACAATCGATGTTTATCGAAACGTTTCAACCGTTCTTCTTTCTGCTCTACGCTCTACACTTGTCTACATGTAAAGAGCGCATTTATAATGGCAGCTATATCGGCCATAATTATGATACTTTTCGAATATGGTAACGTAATTACAGGTATGTTTCGGGGCACCCATGAACACACACATACACACAGCAGTCTTCGTCGTTTTCGAAACCGATCGTTTTCCGAAACCACGAAAAACATTTTTCGGCCGCCGCAGTTAGAAGCGCGCGCTGCGCTGTTCATCATCGTCCCGTGCACGATCGTTAACGAATTAACAACAACAACAACAGCGACGACGAGGAGGAGAAGAACAGCGAAGAGAAGATGCCTCTTCAACGATGTACATACTCGGACGATAGACACCTTGAGGGGATGTGATAATTTTAGTACAATACGAAAATTTACAGCTTCACGATTAGCTGCTCGAGCGCCGCAGAGGAGAGATAGAAGAAGGCTGTCACAATTATTTTCACAAATAATTTTATATGCGGCGGCCTCACCATCGGTCGGATGCGGTGGGTAATGGATAGAATGGGTCGACCGATGAATTCCGTCGAGCCTGACATGTTGACAACATAATAGACTAGCGATATTGATTAGATATTGAATTCGAGAGAGGAGTATAATTGCGTGCGACGCGAGTGTAACCGTTATGCTAAAATTGCTATTTTGTTTAGTGCTATTGTGTCTATTATTTTATTTGAATTGGCGGTCATGTCATGAGAATAAAATTCTTATATGACAGAAGTAACATATTTCATGAGTGAAATTATGCTCGGGTCATGCACAAAAAAAAAGAGTCTCGGATTTTATTGTTTTTTTTAAAATGTGAAATAGAGAAAATTTGTTATTGTCTTTCAGAATGGAAAGATAAAAATAGTTATAATAGCGATAATATTTGTGAACACTTAAAAATCTGTAATAGAGAAACGCACAAATTAAAAAAATTAAATATGAAGGAAACTAGGTAAAATGTTTTAACCACCGAAAACTCATCTCATCAATTTCTTTGAGAAACATTGATTTTTTTTATGTTCAAAACTATTATAGATACGAAAATAAAAATTGTATGGATTGTCATAATCTGTGGCGTCCATTTGCTCGACGCATAAATTTCTGCATAAGTGTAAATAAGGCTCCTCACTCATTTTACAAGAGGGTTGGACGATGGACTTGCAACCTATTACTGTATTATGCAACAACTGCACCGAAAACCAGCGAGACCCGATCGGACTGGGAGAAAGTTGGAGGAAGAAACCCACAAAAGGTTATAGCGTCATATTACAGTATCGCGAATTTTCAGTCACTACCCC
>JARJDU010013234.1:0-10321 GCA_030264695.1 Lissagria laeviuscula
ATTATTTAATTCTACTTCCGGTAATGACTCCAATCCAACTCCAATCAACTTGTAGATTTCTGGCGGCAGTGCTAATGCATCGCCAGTATGTGACCACTAAGCTTATATAGTCTTATAACGTGTGGGAAAATCGCTACCGGACGAAATGTACAGCTAGCTTTATGTATTATGCAATCGTGGAGCAAGCTAAGGTGAGCTGACTTAACCTAAGAAACAAATTCAATATGCATTCCCGCGCGAAACGATTATCATTTCAATTTAAGTAATCAATGATCTTCAATCACTTTATGCATAATTTCAAATAAAAATATATTCATGACTTAAGTCATACAAATTTATACAAATACAGGTATATACTAGTTGTAATCTGTGATAGTGATTTTTTTTTTAAGTTTCACAAGTTTAAGTAGCTCCCACATGCGCAGAATGTACCCCAGGCAGGAATTCGCGCATCGAATCGCTTCCGCATGCATCCCGCATTCACCGGCGTATGGGGAATTCGTGATTTCGGAAAAGCCACGCTCCGACCGACACAAACCGCGCGCGCACATAAACCTATCCAAAGGCATACATGTTCCTCGTCCTTCCTTTTGGCTTTTGTGTCCCTGGCATGTATGTTCGAAGGTGAATAGTGTGGCGCGGCCCACGCTCCGTTTTTCTCTACACATCTCGCGCAGGATTTACTGTATCGCACGCTCATGTCGAGCGTATGTAGTGTATTTGCCCAGGCAAGCAATAGAACACCACACCATACAAGTAACTTCTTGATATAGTCGAAGCTAGCTGCTATCTACACATATTCACATACCTAAAGCTAGCAAACATGGTATTATAATCTCTTTATTCTTTAGTTGAGCGTAAAATTTTCCGTTCCGTGCGCCTCGCGGTTATTTTGCGGTGAATCGGAAATCAGCGGGTGAGATATGCCGCGCCGACGAAGCAGAAGCGATTCTGCATGCATAATAATCATTGGATCATTCATGATCATCCAATCCATACATAGAAGATTTCTCTACTGCGCATGCACTACTTGTGGGAATCAAAAATTCGATTTTAATTTATATTCTTGACACGTTCAACTTTATGTGAAATATTTGACACATTTTGTTTTAAATTTAAATTTCAACGTCTTACTTACTTAGGTTTAGGTGAGTAAGTACTTCCTTTGCATTGCTGAGTCAAGTAATATGTAGGTTGCACATGCAAATGTTATTGCCAAAATATGAATCTCGGCCGTTGCCTACGCGCATGCTAACGACATATCTGAGCGTGTTTTGGGCCGACTTGAATTTCCTTTACTCATTTAAATATTAAATCTACAACAAGCAACAAGAAGCATTAAACGCTCACGATTCTCGCGGCTTGCGTTTAAGCTTTGTTATTCAATTTATGTATTCATCGTTTGATCATTTTGCGAATGCGAGTGCGCGCAACGACTGCGACATCGACACATCGATGTTAAATGTAAATGGTGGTGTGAATGTCGTCGGCATCACATAAAAATCCAAATAAATGAGATTTTAAGGTTACAAAACCATGTGAGTAACTGCGCAACTGGAAAACTGCAAATTCAAAATGTTATATAAGATGGCCGTCAAGGACTAAAAAGCTTAAGTCAGTGATTTTTTTAATAAAACTTGCATTTCAATATGCTTTTAATAAATTCTAAGTAAAGTATGGTTTGCCTTCTTACTTTAAGCATGCCCACAACCCATGTAGCTGATGATCCAATATGGGTATTGACCTCCGGCGGCTGTCTTACAACGGTGAACGCTTTTCGCCCATCGTATCGTACGACGAGCGAGCCGCAATTACTGCCGGTAATTGAGCGGCGGCATTATTAACTTAGCGCACTTTTTACCGCACGTTCCATCTCCCATCTCAGCGCACCAACTCTACTCAAGCTCAGCTGACTTAGCGCACTAATCGCACGGCAATACAGGCAAGTGTAATAAGTACATTATCAACGAGGTTTGTTGTTTCGATTAAATTTTCAATTCGATTCCGATTTAGCTATGTATGTATTTTATGCTCTAGGCTGACTTATCAGAGACTCAGCAGGGATATTGCAATACGATGGAATATAATAACTTAAGTAATATTTGCAATTTATTTATCTATTTCTATAGTTATATACACAACAAATATAGGTATTACTTAAAATAAGAAGAAAAACCAAATACAAAGCAATTATAAATATATTACCATTCGGGGCATATCATAGCGAGAAGGAATTGAACTTGACTTAAGTAGAGTTGGCGCAGTTGTAGTGGCTTAGACGAAACTATAAGCACTCTACAACTATTTGTGTGTAAGAGTTGAGAAGGATAACGGTATTCGAGTCGCCTCTTCGCAAATTCTCCACTAATTATCTCGCGGTCGATGCGTGCAGTGTTACACATCGCTCCTTGGACTCGCAACCTCTTGTCGCTTCCATGAATCATCGCATGTCGGAAAAATGGCGACATCTTTACGACAACTATTGGTATACTACATAGTATACCAATCGATTCTTGTGAAAATCGTGCATTGCCTTAATACATTTGTCGTTACATTCGTTAATTGAATCTAACTGCGACCATTTATCAGTGTGGGTTGACTTTGACTTAAGTAAAAATTGCATGAACTGCTCTTTTACTCCCACTCTCTCTCTCTCTCATTTTGACATGCATTTGCAACTAATTTATTATATGCTTCTTGATTAAATATGAGTTATTTTATTATTTATATTTGTAATCAAGGTTATCGAAGCGTGGCCACCAATATGGCAATAGCAGTAGCCGTTTTGTAACCAGCAAGCGTGTAAATTCGAAGTAGAAGTGTCTTGTTCTCATTATGTGATGCGCGATCTCGAGAGTGAAAGTCGCGCTGCGCTGTGCTAGCGATTAAGCATTCAAGTGTCGAGCGCCGCGTCGCATCGACTCAGCTCGCGCCGTTTAAGACGACTTAACGCCATGCTGGCGCATGCACTCGCGCACAGCTTCAACTTAACAACTAACTAACTACTCCACGAATGCAATGCCTCTATACACTGTGCTCAACAGGCGCGATAGTGTTTTGATACAAATTATCTCCGATGACATTATTCATCATCGTGTTATATCCACACCTCTTCATTTAGTTATTCTTGAAGTCTCATTATATACTAGACGTGTCAATTACTTAAGTATTAATGTACAATATAAGTAAGTATTGGTTTCAAAAGAAAACTTTATTTAAAATACGAATTACTTGACTTAACTAAAGTAGAGTTGCTTAAAAGGTATTGTAAGAAGACTTAAGTCAATTTAAGTAATGTTTAAGGTGAATATGAAAATTTGGAATGTTCACATCGATTTTAGCTTGTGATTATAATTTGCGTTCGAACCCCATCGACATGATCAATCCATCATCATCGTAATGCATTCGTATCGCATTGCATCGTGACGAACGGTTTTTCTATTTTGCCGCAGCAGTTTTCCTTTACCAAGAAATCCTTCCATGCCATAGAGCAATTTCTTCTTCATCTTTTTCTGTGAGTGCAGATAGCGTTTGCTGGCATTAAGTACACAGTTAGACTTTGTATAAAGGTGTCATCTGGTCGACACCACTCTTAACTATGATCAACTTAAATATGCGCCTGCACCACGTTGGAGAATTTATTTTAGTTTTTCGATTTCTTCTTATTATAATTTAGGCATTTTCTCAACTGATAACAACTTACCACATTCTTTAATATAAAAATACGAAACGCGGAACTATTTATGTGCAGTATTAGCAAGATGAGAGTCAGAGCTTTACCAAAGCCATCTTAGTAACAACAGAACTAGTAGAAGTAGACTTACAGGTAGATGCATAAACAACCTGTTGTGTCCTACACACAAGTAATGGTATATACCTCATGCGGGATATCATTTAGTGCCGCATGTGGTATACCCATCTTCGCAGTTAGCTGTGGTGGTTCTGATTGTTGAGAGTCTTGTAGTAGTTGAAGTTTTCCGAGCGGCAATCATTCGGATTGCACTTCCTCAATGCCTGATGTGGACTAACATAGATAGAACTGGTTGGTAAAGCTGGTATACTATACTATATACTAGCTCGGATCAAGGAAGATGCACGCGAAAATAATTGGTAATAAATATCCCCGACCGCTGAAATAATTCATCAATTACGCCTTATACCGCGGTTGCGGTCCGAAGCTCGAGCAAGACGAAACGATTGTCTATGGTGTAGTACCATCATGATAGAAGGAAGAAGACTAAAAGATTCGACGTAACAGGATGGGTTGTCGGTGTCGTTGTCGGACCTAAATGGGCACGCGAAGAGGTCCCGCTGAATAATTGAAATGATGCATATACCTATATTGTTGTTATTTCATGTAGTGAGATAATTTTTTTCTTTTGCTACTAAAAACTATTCTGCGCTAGATGGGATCGATTAAGAGCGTAAAATTATCATCAATCTCTTGTAGATTTTTCGTTTTCCTTCTACTAACATTTTGCTCTATCTCAGCAAGTTGGTGTGGTGGTGAGATATTTTGCAACATTTCGCACCGGTCTCAAAGCGAATGCCGGCGAACATCGACGCACGCCGTGCTCAGGGATCGATCCAAACGAGATTTATTAGCATCGCACGCCATCTCATTACCATTTTCAATTTGCCGAAGTGTTTCCTCATACTTTTCCGATCACGCCGTCGTTATGCGGCGCGGCGTCTGTGCATCCAGACCCGGGTCTCGTCGACCGTCGAATCATCATTTTTCTCGTTCCCCAACACCCACAATCTCTCTCATACACACAGCCCCTACATTGCGAAAACAAATTTCTTCATCATGATGCCGGCGCGCTTCTTTTTTCATTACTTTAAAATTACCCAGAGCCTGAAAGCATCTACACCTACATCTAGCTATTACTATACCTTTGCCCTAAATATAGATATCGATATGGATGCACCGCCATTCCATTTTCCAAATGGTTAAGATGAACTGAGACATCATTTTCGTTATTACAAAAAATGAAATACAAGTAAATCTGCTGATGATTGGCGAGTGAGAAGGATTTGATGGTTGCCACCACCTGCAGTGAGAAACTGCAGGAGTTGATGATGGAGCAGAGTGCAACCTGCGGTGGCGATGCCTTCGGTCATAAAATAAAGTTGTTTGCTACAGATTGATCTAACATAGACACTTTTTGGTTTTCGTCTAGGATATAGCACGAATGTTGGCATTGTGATGTCAATGGATTTGGCATAGCGCATGACCATGCGTGTGGCAAATAAATGCGAGACCATATCTCCGATGCTCGTATAAAATCGTTGCAGCAACAACTAATCATTGCCCTTCTGTAATTGCCTGACCACCTAGAAATACAATTAATTGTGGGAATGAGCGAGACGCGCGCGCGCCCAACATTGGATACGCTGGGTTTGATAGCGTTTGAACGCGTGCGGCCGGCCGTTCTGTTTATGTTTGCCAGCTTGCTTGCTGGCGATGGTTTCTGCTATAAGCTGGGAATGTGTGGAAATGCGATGACAATGGGTCGAACCACGTACCGAGTAAATCCGCGACAAGCAATTCCAATTCTGTTGATCTTTATTGCTTGGTAACCGTTCAGTCATTTGCATCATCGATATATTTACAATTGGATAAGGTTATATACACTTTGTTCCAAGTATAAAGTTTTTAATAATCTTTGCAAATACCTATTCCCTAATTATTGCTCTTCCTCAGTTGATTGTAGGCTAAACATCATTCACTTTCTATAGGATTCTTTTATATTCCACTGGACTGTTCTGACCTTAAACAGTACATTTACAAGTTTGACCTCACACAGGTTTAAAATGACTACCCTTCCTCAGTAGATTGTAGTCTAAAGCTCTTCTACAATCAATGAGGTCACTACAAATTTATGTTCTATAAGATTCCTTGTCATCCCACTGGAATATCCTGACCTTAAACAGTACATTCAACAACTTTCAACCTTCCATTTACAATAATATGTTTCTACAATGTTAAGGACACTTGGTATATGTAGAATATAGTACTCTATGTTGTGCGTAATGCAAATTAATTATCAATTAGCGTTTAGATATCTTAAAGTCGGTCTTAACTCAGTCAAAGCAATTGTTTTACAAGAATGGGACCGGTCCCATTACCATTACAGCAGGCTTTATCACCATTGCGTTGGGCCGAACCCATACCCACCGTCGTTGATTTCGAACGTGCGTTGGCTTTGCAAGTGCATCCAACAATTCTTGTTGTTGTGCACCATTTATAAATCATCATCGCGATGAATCTGAATTCTGATTCATCTCCTGATTCAACTCTGCTAGTTAGAAATAACTAGCTACTGTGTTTATCTTATACTTCAATACATGTAGTTGTTATTATTATTATAACTCTATATAACGACAGTCGACAGCTTTGCTTTTGCATTGCATTAGATTGAAATGGTGGTTGTAACGGTCCGCCGTTTTGCTGTTTCTGTTTTGCATGCATACCTTGCGTCCGCAATGCTTTATTGCATAATATGCGCATATATTGATATTGGTATTAATTCGTCTGGCAATAACGAGTTGAGAATAATTTATGTGTTGTTCCTTTTCTGGGGAGGTCCGACTATGAATATAGATCCAACATATTGTAATTAGTAATAATTGCAAGAGAATAGAAATATTTAAATATTTACTTAAAACTGACTGACTCTAGCCGGATGCATCGATGCGACGCGTTGGGTGTCCTGTCATTTCGTTCAGCGCTTATCACTCAGTACTCGGTATTCACTTCTCAGTAACAAGAAGTTTACTTTGCACTGAGAGCTACATAGCTACAATTTGTAAATCAAGCCTTCGTGTGTCTCTTTGCATTGCAATTCTAGGCTTTGAGTATGCATATGGTGTCTATGTGTATGCTGTTTGCATTCGCCTATAAATTTCGCTAGTATCGCCAATATTGTCAGCTTTAATTGCCTTTCAATTGTGCGGCCATTGACGAAGCGAAAAGCGATTTGCCAAATGGCGCGGCGCGTTGTACGAACAGCGGTAATTTTGATTTATTGCAAAGTGCAAGTAAATAATTTCATAGGAATATTAGATGTATATGTGTGTGATACAAATTTGTGTATTAACGAGTGTATTTTGTTTGTTCTAGGTATGTGGGATTATCTATTTATTTGCGGAACGTACTAACACCAATTAGTAAGTACAAATTAGAACCAAATTTTTATATAAAATATCTTACACTCATATTTCTTATATTCTAAAAAAATAATGAACCGTTGCTTCTTTCATCCATCAATCGCAGCCATTCGATACATTACAGTTAAAAGAGTTGAATCAGTTATCGATTTGCATTTCTTTTCACGTTCGCCGTATTAGGAAATACTACTCTTAAGTAGCTTCTTCTTCTTCCTATGGTATATAAGCCTCAGAAAAGAAGAAGAAGAAGAAAAGGAAAAAATGTCAAAACGTCAAAACAATTATGCGATTGATGGACGCACAAAAGGCGATATGAACATGCACGTTGTCGATGTCCGTCCAGAAGCTTGTTAATCAAACGACAAGGCAACGAGATCGAAATCGCGCCCATTGCCATCTTCTTCCTCATCCTCATTCATATCTTTCCAAGAATAAAAACAACATGAAGCAATCGAAATTTATTATTTATTTTAGTTAATATAACTTGGATTTATTCACACAACATGCGTTTACTCCCCATTTTTCTTCTTGATCAATATCAAGACGTTTAATTCATGATCAATTGCTTCTTTATCCGGTATGCATAATCGTAATTATTTTCCCATGACTTAAGCATGTATCATCATACGTTATGACACTAGATTCCTTTTTCTCTTGGTTTTCTATGTAGAAGAAAAACAAGATGAAGTGTTAAAACGATGCGTTTGCAGCGACACTTGCTAAGAAGACGAATCGTTTGGTTTTATAATAATAGCACACGGCGACAGGTAGATGAACTCGATTCTTGGTTCGATTCGTGCTCTAGTCAGCTCTTCATCTTGGTGCAAAACAAGACTTTGCATCATTGACATCCGATAGATCTTATAACCAGAAGGAAAGAAAATCGATGCGCACGTAGCAGATGGGAACTGTTTGTTGGTTATATAAATACTCTTGTGGTGTGTGCAAAATCTATATAATGTTTCAATAAAAATTTTCGTGATGTCGAACGCATCTCTTGCTTCTTGTTTATTAAACTAGCTCGGATTGTTTACGATGCGCGAAGAACTACTGTACATGTCTCTCGCAATTCCTCTATTCCATTCAAACTTCTTCAACTTTATCTTCTTCTCTTCGAAAGTGTGAGTTTTACTGCTGCGGAAATAGAATATTTTCGTGTCGTGTTTATTTGATTTTGAATAGGAGTTTCCAACATGACATTCTAGTTTAATATATTTATGTAATAATATCGTTAAATTCGAATGGAGACGTTAAATCAATTATTATATCGATTTATGTCGAATGTCGATCATCATGTTCAGGTTGATATCGATTTTATGGTAATTTAGTCGAGTAATAAATGCAAATCAGTTTTGTGTTTTTTGATTGAATTATCAGCAAAAAAAGTGACACATCTGCTATGGTGTCTTCTTTGATCAATGGTGTCATTAATATTAATTACTTATTATTGGATGAATCATGTATTTATGTTTTATTGCAAGCTTTAGATGTGAATATAATTATTTTCTTTCGATTGATATTAGAAGGAATATAATTTTAATAATTAACTATTAAGAATGTATAAAGAATTAGAAAGCCTTTGAAAACCTAGATAATACTTAAGACGCTCGTTTATCTCCAATCTGATATAGGAAACTCCATGTTAGCGTCTTGACTGATTGTGATCACACTAATTGAGCATTTTTTTTTTAATTTTTGATATAGCTGACAAAAACTATTCCCCGACCGTTTTATTTTTTGAATTTCGGAAAATCGGAAATATTTACAAATTAATTTAGAAAATCTCGAAAAACGTACTTTAACTTTAGCGGCTTCTACATTGAGTTGAAGGCAAAAATCGCAAATTTATCTAGGTTACGAGCGTATATTATTTATCGCTTAATATTGTACTTTTCGAATGTTGTAAAAATATCCAATACCCTGGCCGTAATCACTCAAGAGCCGAAAGCAAATTTCTGTTCCATATACTCAGACCATAGTCATCGAAATCCAACTTTGTGTTGCTGTCCTTTATTCAAAACATACGCGGCAATACGCATTAGGTCTCACCTTTTTCTAACTGCCTGCTTAAACACGGATCCCCCTGAGAAACAGTTCGTCGGGTAAATGAGCCTTCTAATCTTGTAGATATTGTATATCTTTTATAATTTAATAAGCTTTGACGTTAGCCTATTGTGATATGAGTTATATTTCAGGTAAAATAATTATTTTCAGCTTTTTGCTAAGGGTCCCCTAACAAAAAGCCTACTTTAAAATATAAAAATTTCATGCTGTATCGCGTAGTATTTTTATCGTTCAATTCTAGATAGTAGTTTCGACATTATTTGCAAAAAACGCGGGAATCTAACATATATTTTGGCCAAGCAAATTAATTATTTCTATCTACATTTTATACATTTTATTATAATTTTAAGCATTACTTTACTAAACTAACTTTTACAAAAATATTTTCAGTAGGTTAATCGATCAATCAGTAGACAAAATCGGAAACGTGCAACATGCGCGACATCATTATCGAATTTACGAGCACTTCGTGCACCAACACATTGCGCACATTTTAGTATTTGATTCGTTTGCGTTTCACTTCGTGTCGCCAATATACCCATTTCTTCTATATCTATGTACATACAAGAGCACAAGGAAGAAGAAAACATGCAGGACCTCGATCGCCAACGACAAGGCTCTGACCTATTGAGCTTTTAATGCATCGCCGTCTTTCTTTTCGGTTGAAAAGTAGGAGCAGGATGAATCACGTCGTCGAACGTCGTTTTTCTGCTTTTCCTACCAACCTGTCCGTCCACTCGGTAAATATATAACTAGGCAATAGTTTAAGTTCACTTGGCTTAGGTTGAACTGGAGCTGGCTAGTAGTTTTCGTCGTACTTCAACTCTTTCTTCTCAGGCATATCTATCTACCTATGCGCAAAGACATTGCTGAAACGTTATTTAAGTCTTGTGTCTCATTGTTTCTCGCATTGGCACCGCGGTCGTCCGATCGCCGGCTATAAAATTCAAGAGTAACTGTACCGCAAAACATATGGCACCAATTTATAGGCCATTGTTGTTTCTTGCTATCGCGCAGGTTTTTTCATCAATGGAATTGTAGAAAACGAGGGAAAAATTCGAGACGTACCTACGTGACATGATGG
>JARJDU010013248.1:0-17976 GCA_030264695.1 Lissagria laeviuscula
CCGTTAAATAGGATTATATTAAGAATCAATTCCAGTCAATTGACCGAACAAACGATTACGTCGCACTGTCATACGGATTTGCAAACAATTTGCTGTAACACAATATTTTCGTATAGCAATCGAAACCCTTTTTAGTTTTTACATAAACATTCAAATATTCAAATGAAGTCAATTTTTCCACACGAGTTGATCGATTCTCCCGACTCAATCGATCGAACAAAATGAAACGATTACGGTTAAATCGAAATTGATACGTTATTCGAGGAGTGATCATCCGCAACCATGAATAATTAATGAACGTTTGTACACCATTATCGACTAGCAAAAAGTCAGCAATTGCGATTTATTGTTGCAATGTGCACGCCCATCTTCCTTCTTGTCAGAACCGACTTGCAACCCTTATTTCCAATCGATACATGATCGAACTCTATCCACAGTTATGGTAATTTCTCATAGTTATTGCATGGTGATTTGTTACACTTTCGGCCGGATGTTCCGCACTCAATAAATGGATATTACGTGCTCGTTTATGGGAAGAGGAAAGTTTAATCATAAATTCATGAAGAACACATTGGGGTAGCGGCATGCCCCATATCCAAATGAATATAAAATTGGGACACGGATTTCTTTTGCCTATTAGAAATCTATTGATGAAGAATGGATGATGGCTTGCATCTAACCCTTTTCGATCAGTCGTCAATACGTCTCGACGCGAAATGTCAGCATTGTGCGCGCTTTCAATTGTATTCGTCTTGCTCTGGCTTTTTGTCTACTTTCGCGAAATGCAAGGTTGGGCGGAGACGAGTTACACCCGATTCGGTAATGTACGATTTATTCGATTGCATTGTTGCGGATGAGATTCCTCCTCCTGTTCTGTTTTCATTCATTGCGGAGTGAGATTTTACCTGCTCGCTGCTTGCGCTTGATGTGGTGCTAATGGTCGAATTGAGATGTCGAACATAACAAAATTGCATTCGTTACACTCGACCACTTCGCTTCATGATTATGATGTAAGGATGCGGTGCGACTTTTTTATGAAATAAACTCCGCCAGTTTACCAATTTATGAGCGTCGACCTTCCGGTTGCTTCCTTAACTTTTTTGTCTGGATGGAAAAGTGATGCTTCTTGCTTGCTCTCCTATCTCATCTTCATGATGTTATTATTTATTGGTTATTGCCAATGCCTAACGGAATTACGAAGCGAAGTCGTAAATATATCAACAATATTACAAGCTTTTTCTGTTGTTGGATAGAATAGGTTTGTGAGACTCGGTGGAAGAAGATGCCGCTATTGTTATAATTTACGACATTTGTAACTACGTGTTTATAACCTTAATAAATAAAATATTTTTAACAGTAAATATCAATTTTGCCAAGTTATTAAACAGTTATTGCATAATAAGTAAAAGAAATATTATAAATAATTTACATTTGTTGAAAGGTTATTTTATTGTTGTGCCAATTTTTCATACTAAAAGCTTTTTTTTAGTTAATAGGTATATGAGAATTATTTTTGCATAATTTTTGACGTGATTTTTAACGTGATTAACATCTTTATAATGACTATTTAGGGATAAAAGTTGTCTTCATTTGCAAAGTAACAGCTACACTGTTTAAAGGCTCAGAAATTCAATCTTATTTAAGCAAACAATTCTTGTTGGCCTCCGTTATTGTGTGGTTATCGAAAGACTGAAAGCTTGAAATTAATGAAAATTTAACTTTTTGTGAAGTGAAAATCATTGTAGTTTCGAAACAAAACCAGGTAAAGATACCAGTTTTGCTTCTATGGGTAGACCTCATCGAGGACTAATGAGTAAAATTTGAACATTTCCATATTATATCACCACTCAAAAGTAATTAATAGAAACAAATAAATTAAACAGGAAAAATTGTGTCTTTGTTCGACAATACATACACGAAGAAAAATCTTATTGATATTTTTGCAACAATGTTGTAGAAAATTGTTTGTATAACCGTGTCCAAAAATAAAATAAAAATGTCTTACAATTTTAAACTTGATTGTACAAAAATCCACTATTTGTGTTACACTCTCAACTATTTAATGTCTGTTTCTATTTTATCACTAATATTAATACAATTTCAAACAATTGTTTGAATCATGTCTACTTGTATTCCCGTGTATGCTTGATTCTTATGCATACTAATTTAGTAGCCATCTGGGCTGGAGGTAATTTTCTCAAATCGAGCAAGATATTTTATTTAATTTAGTTTTAGATAAAGCTATAAATTATTCGAAAATCGTTTTGTACTATTAAAAAATTATTATGATATATTTGGTTTTTTTTTAAAGTTTTATAATATGAAAAAATCCAACTAAAAATACACGCAGCAAATTCCTAAATTGCTCTGACAGATTCGAAGATTGCACAAAATGATACACATATTGATATTAAAAAAAGAAACAAACATAGACGGTATTATGTTAGTAGAAGAAACGAAAGCTCCAAAATCAATTCTTCCGACAAAATATTTTAAAAATACGGCATTTCTAAACCTATTTATTGCCCTTCGAATCTTTTTAACTATCCAGTGCGCGTTGATTTTGGAAACAGGTTTTTTCTAGATTAAAACTTATAAAGAGCTCTCTTAAATCGACAATGACTCAAGATAGATTAAACAATTTAGCAATCATTTTGATTGAAAGTTAAGAAGCAAGCCAGTTGAATATTGTTACTGTTTTACAAAAGTTTTTTACAAACCAAAAACTTTGTAAAATGTAATTGTTTTTTTTGGTAAATTTGTATTACAGTCCGTCGGGTACAGCAAAAGCAAGATTCAATAGATCCTTCCACTTATTGGATTCAGCCTTGCCAATATTTAGAACGAATTGGAACCGCAAGATGAAGATGAAGATAAAATATTTGTGCTCTCTAGTAATTGCATCTATAGTTTGTCTAAATAATTTAGAAATTTCTAAGCATTTGACAATTTTTTTCTAAATTCGATTACACATTTAGGCGCATTTCTTCATTTTTTGCCAATTAAATATAAACGCGTTGTTGACATTTGATTGAAATTGATGTGGAAGGTTCTTGATTAAACTTTCAATACAAAAATATATTAACAAACCACAGATTAAAATTAGAACTTTTACTGTGAAGTGACAAAAACCAAACTATGTTTACTCTCATATCGTACGTACTAACTACGTACGTAAATACGATTTAGTATCATCGGAAAGACAGTTTGACGCAGATTCCAAATATGTATCACAATGAATACATTAATGTAGGAAAATATAAGATTTTTGTTCACCAATTTATCTATATCTAAATTAAATTGTACGTCAATATTTAACAATTTTCATGCTTCATCATTAACTAAAATAATATTTACTATTTATATAATTACATAATTACAAAATTTAAATAATTATTTAAATATATTTTATCAATATATTTTTCTTCTTTTCATAGTCTGTTTTACAGTTTTGATCAGTTATACCAAATGCTCTATTAATTAATTGAAGTTTTTCTTTTTAATTCCACAATTATTCCCTGAATATATTATCTTTAACTCGATAGCAATGTATAAAAACTACAACAATAAGCGTAATACGTTTAGGATTTCATTTGACCTAAATTATACTCAAAAGATGCACATTATTATAACTTTATAATAAATCTGAATAAGATCAGGATTTATTGCATAAACTTCAACTATGAACAAATAAAAATACGTAAATATGTAAGTGAACAGATACATTTTAAGTTCTATTCACCGTATACTACATTCAGGTAGATATAATTTTTATTAAGTGCCAATGCAAATGCGCCTTATGAATTTATAAACATTTTATCGATCATTGTATTTTACAACGATGTATAGGCACTTGAAACATATCGATTACCAATTTGAATTAGCAAAACCGTTGATAGTTACAGTTGCAATCGAATCAATAGAAGCCTTAAACGTTTTAACGGATATCTGCTTCCAGTTAAGTTAAAGTTTCATTATTTAGAAAAATATTTAAATTAGACATTTGCTTCTTGAATTACTTTCTGTCGCTCGATCAACGATTATATATACATAACTCAAATATTTCAATAAAATTAGATCTCAAGTACTTTTAATATTTTTTGAGATTAAATGACCCAGTTATTGGCAGAATTTAATGCTTCAAATAATAATACGTTGTTAATTAAATAGTGATTTTAATCTTAATTCAAGAGCAAATATATACCCACTTGAAATTGAACATGATTATCTTATAATTTAGTGGAATCTGAAGAGACTCTCACCTTCCACTCGGCGGTATACCCATCTTATTAAGCAACCGTTGTACTTAGCTCACGTTTAGGATTCGTATCCCGGTCGGAGAGCCAGGTGCGAAGTAGTGCGATATGTGCGAGCACCCGTGAATTCCCAATCTAGATCAAGTTAGAGGGTGCTCCTCATCCGATGGGGTAGCATCAGCATCGCTTTTTTGTCTTTTCGAGGAACAACGAGAACCTTCAAAGACAGAAGGCAATCCTCGCATCAGCATCTCTTTCCTTTACTATTGCCATCATTCTTTCAGTTGTACACCTAACAGATGAAGAAAAACAAGAAACGAGATCTCGAGAGTTTTACCTTGTGTATGTGTCACAAGCGTCAGCTAAAACCAAGGGAGCTGACAACAATACGATCAAAATTTATACAAAGGTGACTTGCGTACCTAGCCATGATCATTTTCTTGGAGCTGTCAGTGAGCGAGATGCATTTATGGTATATCTTCTGCGGGAAAGGGATACATACGGCACGGAGAGAGTGAAAGTGTGGCTTTGGTCATGGGATATGGGACAGTCGTGAGTGCGAATGGTCGACACAGTTCAGTTGCTGTGAATGCGGAGATTCCCTATATTAGCATGGGTTGTTGCTCGTAGATTTAGAACTGAAGCTGGAGCACAAGAATGTAGAGCGCATAATGGCGATGATGTCACAGTTGATTTTCGAATGAATGGAAAAATGGGAGAAACGGAACGCAACATGTCATGTGGATGTTATATGAAAATGAGAGAAGTCACCGGCGAGAAAGGTGTTTTTATTGTGTTGGTTCATTCTTTCTTTACGTTGAGAAGAAAAAAAAATAGAATACATTCCGAAATGGGGGCATGCAAAAAGGTCACTGTATGTAAATGTAACAACGTTTCGTGATCAGATTTTAAGAAATTTTCAATTATAAGATTTATTGAACGTACTAGAGTGAATGAAGAACTTTCTATGGAAATTTATTCGATTGACAGATCAATTTACCTACCAATGATATCAGAAACTAGACATAAAATTAATTGGCGCCGTAAATTGTTATTTCGAAATGTTCACTTTAAAACTCAAGTTCAAGTATTTTTTTTTATTATTAAAATTAACATTTTACTTATAGTATTTATTTTTAACATAAAATTAGTAGTGGCGCAGCAGATGATTAATATTGATAGCGCTCCAAAAACAATGAAATTAATAGGGATTCACAACGCATGCGTGTGGAAAATGCGCACGCGCTGACGCATTAAACCATAATTTGTCTACCCGATGCAGCATTTATTTGCATTCGTTTCAAACATTGTCCTCCTGCCAAAGCCATTATCACAAAGTGTATAGGTATAAATATGCCTGTGTACGAAGGAAAGAAATAAAGATGCATACACCCATGATGCTAGTTACAAATGTGCGTTTGGTTGAATATAAATCGTGCATGCGTAAATCCATTTGGCTTTTTATTATGCGTTAATGGCTTGCTCATCAATTTTCGTTTGGAATCCACGCGCGTTCGAAGAGAGCGCCAATTGATGATGGCAACTAAAGGGTGACTTGTTCGACATGCAGCGAACATATGTAATAGAAGGGTTCATTGCGTATACAAGTCCATCTGGTTTAATGTCAAGATAATTGATAAAGTAAATATTTGAGGGTATTGTGGTTGATATCGCATTGATAAGATGAAAATGAATTATTTTTGCAAAATTAGGTATTTATTTTGGTTATTATTATTATTTAATTATGCTAGATTAGCAAGCTATTTTATCGTGTCCTGTATTCTGTTGTTTTTTTCAATTTAGTTTTTTATAAAAAATTTTTATTATAAATATTATTGAGTCTGCGTTTGTTATTTCAAGAAACTGCTATATAGCCTTTATGACTTCACAAAATATTTTATTACAAAACAATAATGTTTTATTAATAAAATTTGTTAATAATTTATAATCTTTTTAAGAAAAAAGTTATTTTTAACGGTCTTGA
Organism: Lissagria laeviuscula; assembly: GCA_030264695.1. NCBI lineage: Eukaryota > Metazoa > Arthropoda > Insecta > Coleoptera > Staphylinidae > Lissagria > Lissagria laeviuscula. The sequence goes on from JARJDU010013248.1 coordinate 6,241, forward strand.
ACAAGGGCGGCCAACCTCAAAAATCATGCCAATCATAGATTGGTAACAATGGAAGAATTTTCCCCAACATCAAATAAAATTATAATCAAATAAATAATTCATTGTGGAAAATTTATAATATTACAGTCCCCAATTCCAGAGCCGTCTGAGCAACACCTTGTACTTTCAGCAAGAGTTTGAGAGTGCCTATTTTATTTAATACAAGCTGCTGCCCGGTGCAAATTTTAATATAACACAGTCCACTACACATCAGACTGAAGAATTCTTTCAGCACCTCCTCTCCTTTCTAAATTTTATTCATTATCGTAAATCACAGTCCTCTCCCCTCCCCCACAATCTTACAGACCATAATGAGCCAGTCGGCCCAGAGCAGACCACCTTCTGATCAAACTGCCTTTGCAGCTGCCTATAAATATTTTATACAATTTGATGATGAAGCTCCTCTTACGTGGTGTCCCCGGCGTAAAGACGTCATTTCCCAGTCCACATAGTTCTCAATGCGTCTAGTGGACCTCTTGGAGGCAGAGGCGGTTTTAGAGAGCCACGATGAAGGCGATCCTTTCCGGGTGCCAGTTAGTTTTCGAAGTACCAAGTGGGTTGTGAGAATTACTAGGAGAATGGGAAAAAAGGAAGGAGGGCTGAAAAAAATAGAAACGGGCCGTGAAATGAATATCATTTTATGATGGCTGTCCAGACCAGGTACGGCCAATCCGTGACCTGTTATGAAAATATTTGCGACCTTCGAGATTACACAGTTACAAAATGTTTGCCCCAGGTGTCATCAAAAAATTGAAATGATTATTAAATGACATTTTTCATAAACATTACCTCAAAATCGATTCTAATTTTTTTTGAATTTAAGCACATAACACATAACCCGTTTAAATACAAAAACTCTTTTATAAGATAAATTTAAAATAGCAAGAACTATGCTGAATTGCAAACAAGACAAATAACAGATGTCCAAGCATTACACGCTTAGTTTATTATCATTGCATTGTACATATCTCTTCTATGGAATTACAATGCCGCCAATTGTACGTCTTCAAAGCGTTATGAACTCAACTAAGCGCGTTTAGTCAATGCAGGGATTTATGTAATCCAAGCGTGCACAATTCATTGCCGCACCAAAAATACGTCTCTTGTCCGAAATCTATTGCCCATCGCAGCTAATAACGCAATAACACGTATTGGTCATCCTTTGGCTTCACCATCTGCCAGATCTACCACTATCCCCAAACAGAAAATATTATCTATATAAAGATGCATGCACATTCTCTGCTTTGCATGCTCAGTAATTTGCAAAACTCTAGCTGAGGTGAGTTCCTCCAGGATGTGCAAAGAGCTTTAGAAATTGATATCGTTGCAAACTACATAACCTAACCTAAGCAATAAGATTTCTGTATAATACAAGGTATATGCACCGGGATTAAATATTCAATATACTTATTGAAAAGCTATCGATCGAAGAAAGATCAAGATCGGAATCAACAACAGAGATCAAACGCAGTATAAACTTCCGGTTGTCATGTTTGTTTATTTAATCTGTTTTCATTTCACGTCTTTGCGTTCGCATGTATGGCTAGCAAACTATTTTTTAGTGAAGTATAAAGTGTAAAATCCAATTAGTTCAGGGTGAATCCATGCTGCATTGCAAACAATTGGGCACATTGAATACGAGACTAAGCAAAACGTGAACTTGAGCAAAGATGCATTATTGCATGTATGCGAAAAGGTAATAATGTCTTTCCGATTTATCAATTCGGCTTCGTTTTGCTCGACGCGCTCATCACAATCCTCCAAGAGAATGTACCCTAAATAAGCCGCAAAGAAAGCCTATTTTTCTCCCCTCGAGATAATACTTTTACATATACACGAGGGAGGTATTCCTTATGTGTGGCAACAATAACAAAATCAAAAGGTACGATTCGTTTTCGGTGCGTCCTGAAAATCTGATGTAGGGCATGTATCCGTTTCGGTTGTTTTGTTGTTTTTTCCTTCTTCTTATTCTTCAATCCTCACTGCTTATATTCATGTGATTGCTGATTTCGACTGAAAGTAGCAACGCATGCATATATGAGAAACTGATGTCCTAGTCCCGTTTTTCTTCCATGATTAGATCCGTGTAACCGAAGCAGAAGTTGCTGAAAAACTTGTCGAAATACAAGACGCGATCGCAACGCTATTGTGCTTCCGATAGCAATTTAAAGATCAAGCATCTTCGAGTACTCTTATCTATTCTTGTCGAAATACCTCGATGAATCGTATCTGATCATGTCTCCTAAGATTTTTGTTCCTGTATGTGCCAACAGAATGAATAATTCGATACTTTGCTCGGCTTTTGTTTAGGTTTCAGGTTTAAGGTTAGGTTTAATTTTTTCTGCCAGTCGTCCATTGTTATTATATTTAGTTATATTGAGAATTAATTTAATATTTAATTGCATAAATAATTCTGTTCAACTTTTATAATAATTGAAAAATTATGATAATATGAACATAATAATCATTGTTATTCTAAACTGTTTATAAAAATTTATGCAGCACACGCTGAATATTTTTGCATTTATTTATTGCCCGCGTTGCATGCATATACTATCAATCTATGCTATTGTTGCGTGCAGTAATAGGCGAAATGTGTTCGATTTGCATATGCCGTAAGTGTGCGCATTGTAGTGCGTTTGGTTCCGACGGATTGTGTGATTAAGTTGTGAGCATTAAGGTAAAAAGGGTTGCGATTATGTGATGCAAATTTAATTATGCATACGTGAATATGAAGAGACACGTCCGACGCTTTGATACCAGAGAATCAGAATTCTTTATAGTTCTTTGTACAAGTGTGGTTATATGAATATAGAAGTCGAAGACATGCTGCTAGCCAGGTAAGTGTATTATTTATAAATTAAGAAAGCAAATAATGGCAATGTGAGTAAGAACGAATGGCATTCAAGGCAATAGAATAGTCGTGCAGGTAATATGCAAATACTTGAATGATATTTACTTTTGAATAGGTCTTGTGATTTATTATATTTTTATAATGCAACAAGTGTAACAGTGTAACAAAAAACTGGATGAATAAATAAGTAAGTGAGTTGTGATTTAATATATTTAATATTTATGTAACTGGTAGCATATTTAGCCAATAATAAAGTACTTATTATGAAGTCGTTTTGATATGTGCAGTGAAAGATTGCAAATGGAAATTTATAAACTGTTTAATTCATCCTTTAATTCCCTTAATTTGCTAGCTGGGCACCCGATTAAAAAAAAATTATTTTAATTTTATTATGATAGTTCTGTACGTATGTTTTGTAAAAACTATTAAAATTCAATTTTTGAAAAAATCCTCAAATTTATCTTAAACACGTGCCTAACAGTACTATGCAAAAACTACTGATATGCAGTTCTTATTGCAAACTCTGCTGTGCATTACTTACATTTATTTAGAATCTTTAACCAATATCTATTAATTAAAGATATTACTCTAGCTTACAAAAAACAAATTTAGATATCTAACAATAAGAAATCTATGTTTAAATCACAGAAAAATATATACACTCATGCTTCGGTTTAACAGACTCCGATTCAACGGATATCAGCTTTAACGAACAAAATAGAGTTTAGCGAACAGGGTGCGTTTTCAACGGTTTTATAGGGCAATACTACTAATTTGAGAACGTTTTGGGCTGCTGTAATCAAATTGTGATCTAGTGATTGAGCAAAGCAAACAAGGGTTTTAGTTAAATCGGTAAAATCAATCGAAATTTCATTGTTAACTGTCAGGAAAAGCTTCAGGTGAACAGCTGACGTTCCCATCGACTTCTGTGTGTAGGCGCGTAGACAACTTCATGATCTTCAAGGTATGTGTTTCCATAAACTTTAAATGTAACAGATTTCTCGTTTAACAGAGAACGACCCGTTCCCTGTTAATCCGTTAAACCGAGGCATGCATGTATATACAATTTCGATACATACTCTAATCTAAGTGCAAAATTTTAAGCTTTGTATAATTTTTTTTTTCTTTGGTTTCTTCACACAATAAACAAAAGCAAAAACACCAGTTTCGTCTTCATGTTTCTTCATTCGGTAAAAGATTGGTGACCATATTTTTGGTTAACTGGGAATTATAAAAGCAGCTGGTTATTTCTACTGCTTACTAGACTATCACATTTTGTCCATTTTAATTTGTTCTCAAGAGGCATAAATTTGCCTAGCCTACTGGTCGGCAAACTTATTATTGAAAAAGCTAAATATATAAATTACAACGATTTCAATAAAATATTAGAGTCAAATCTCTATAGACATGAGCATGTTCAGCTAATTCCTTTTCCATTTCTTTTGTTAGATCTTTTGGTCTACCAAAGTTTGTATGATTATTTAATTCACGCAAACGGCGGAGGATTGATTTAGGGATGTTATAGGTCTTATGCGTTTTATTTAAACCGATTTCTTTATTTCGCAATTTAATTAATGCCTCTTCCATATCTTCATTTTTCCAGCTATTATATAAATAAGAAAAATAAAATACATGTTTTCTACGCTGATATTCGTGGGATATACGGAAGCTTAAGTCGTACCACCGCTACTAGTTAAGAAGTCCACGTGAGTACGACTTACAAAATATAAATCAGAATAAATATTTTACGAAATCCATGCAGAAAACAATAGGCTGATAGATGTATAACATGTGTTCAACATGCAACATATAATAAAGTAGCTTTTACTTACTGTGGATGCAGCCAAAGTACTCAATAAAATCAATGACCACGAGGCTCAAAACGAATTATTTCCAGAACTTCTCTAATCTTAGGCGGCGTGGACAGAACAATGAATATGTGCCAAGTATAACCTTGTGCTTTATGAATGGAGTATATTCAGTTTTATACAGCTTATTTCAGTCACATAAATTACTCAGGTACAACTTAGGCTGCGGTGAGACTTAAGCAACCATTACCTACATATTTTAGCTGAGCAGCATTTAAAGGGTCAAAGAGCCACATACCGCGGAGCCGTACTTTGCCGACGACGATTAAGGTTTAATACTGTACCGAATCCTAAATTGAACAAAATTGCATCTGCAAATTAGAGATAAATAAGAAAACTATGTGATGATTCAATTAGACTTATAGCTTCTTAAATTTTAATTAATTAACGGCTCTCTTTTGTCCAAATAACTAATTTTCTACTTAGTCAAACAAAAAACTTTTTTCAATGCGACCGCGAAAAGTTTGTTCACAAACAAGATTGCATTAACCTCGCCTGCATCTATATCTAACAAGGTGCCTATCCAAAATTGCACAGCCTTCAGTAATTTTTAGATTATAGTGGTTCAAATAAGGCTACCTTCCCCAATAAATGTGATAAAATTGATAAAATTAAAAATGGAAAATATAACTAAATAGCAAGCCGAAATGTGCACTCTATTGTTCATAGATCGTTAAAAAATTACAAAAAATCATTAACTATTACAGAAAAACCTTGTATTTTTTTTCTCAAAATTTAGGAAAGTACATTATTATATAAAACATATGTAAAATCACTCATTTTTTTCAATAAAGTTTTAGCAAACGGACTATAACTAATTAAAACTAATCTAAGCACACCAAATAATTAGGAAGCCTATAAGAATCCTAAATATTACTTAATTCTTGCACCTTGCAGATAATAAAATAATATCAAAATGTTATTAATAGTAGTTTCGAGGCAAATAACAATACAATTAATTCAAAATGAATACTTATTTAATTGTTGATTTTATAAACATTAATGCTATATATAGTTGTTAAAAATACACCAAGTATGCTTCTGCTAAATTGCTCATAAACAATAAAAGTTTATGCATTCGCAACAAACATTGAAAGCGTGTGGGAGATCTAAAATTCAAACATTTTTACGATCATTCTCATATAAACCATCTCCCGAATTCCGGTTTTCCAATTTGCATGTTGTTTTTTATTTTGTTTCTGCAGTGGCAACACGCAGTCTCTCTTGATATAAAACCATTCCGTTAAACAAACATGAGCAAGCCGACATAAAAGGGGTGCATCTACTTTTACGACTTGCGTATTGACCATTGTTGTAACATACTCTTCTACTTCGTTTCTTTGGTTTATCACATTTTATTACGAATAAAAGTTGTAAGCAGCATGAAAAGGGATTACGATATTGTCCCTGTGTGCTCGGCACAATCTTGCATTCCCAGGTTAATGTGCGCATAATGCTTATACAAAATACCTACAACAAATGCTAAATGGTAGGTATAGCTCGTTTAAGAAAGAGAAGAAGGCGAAGAAGAAAGGAGCAGCAGCGACGAAGCTGACGGACCTCCGGGCATGTCTCAGCTCTTCGTGGTAAGGTAAGTGCCACACAATCAAGGCATTATCCAGGTTTCGGCAATTGTAGGCGACGCGCTGTCTAGCTCGACCGTCCGATCGTCCGTTGAACGGTCAATTGACTGCGAGGTGGCAGCCGGCAGGGAAGGCTATACAGATTACACCAAAATGTAAGGAACGTTCTTACATATCTACATCCCAATGCGTTTTTTCTCAGTGCCGTAGCAAATGAACAACGAGCGCTTAATTCATGGAAATGAGCCTCCGACGGTTTTCGACACGACACCGAGGACGATTTCATTTCGCGCGTATGCAACACGTTCGGCACGCCGGAGTTGTTACTAAACGCACCAGGTGCTATTGATTGAGGGACACACCTGCAAGCAGAACAATGCCTTAGCGGGTTGCTAGGAAACACGTCGTTGTTTGCACGCCGAAATCTAAGCATTTGACAAATCTGCATGTCGTACGCTAGGCGCATTCGTTCGTTTTGTGCTTTGCATCCACCATGTAATCGCTTTGTACGTTTTGTACTTGTGTTCTTCCCTTTCCTCTAAGCAAGTTTACTTACTTACCTAGATTTCATCCCAAAATCAATTTCTTATTTCCAAGTAACTCGCTACATTTACAATAGCACATTACAAACAAAAAACTGCTTTTAATATTTTTCTAGCGCTTTAAACGTAATAGCATTATTTATGCCGGCTTCCATCTTTTATAAAATATTATGACCCTAGTGTTGTTAACAATAAACTCAGAGACAAATTGGATTGCCTATATATGTCAATTTATTCTGCTGTCGTTCACTCGTTCCGTTGCCAGGACGTTGGCGGGCACAGGCAAAGAAGAAAAACAAATGAAATAGAACAGAACCGAACAGGCGTGAAGGCGTTGCCGAACGGTTGGCGGAAGGCGCTGCCGCGAAGACGTTCGCGGGAGGTGAGCGCTAGCCAGCAACGGACGGAACTCCGCCTTGCACCTAGCGATTGGCGCGGCAAAGCTGACATCGAGGCGCATGCCTGTACCACGCCGACTGCGCCGCACTCGCAATCCAGCTACGACAGCTAACACTCATCTCCGTAACAGTTGAACGACGGCACAAAGCGCTCGGCAAAGACTTCGTTTCGATCTCACAGCTGTGCAATCGTGCGGTTTCGCTTACAGCTGAAGTACTGAAGTTTTAAGAAAGTACTTACTTTAATCAAATACAATTTGACTGAAGAAAACATTAACATAAAAAGTGTAATTAGTATATAATTAGGGTAAAATAAAGCCAGTGTTCATAATTGAAATGTGTACAAATTGTAAGTAATACCTGATTTCCTACTGACGTATTATTGCAATTAATTAGTGCGCGGATTGTTGTGACATCGGCACGATTAGTGAACACGAGGAAGAGCGCGGGTGGTGGAACTTTTTGAACGACGGGTACTCGAACGGCTTCAAAATTGATCTGGATCTACACCGGCAGGCCACAAGTGGCCATTTTATTAGGTAATTATGGTTTAATAAGTTTCTTTTACAAATAGTTAGTAGTATTTTATTGACAATAAAATAAGTAACAGTTAGAGTATATTTTAGGTAAGGTTGGGTTGACAGGATTTATTAAATTATAGTTTATTATACTTAGTTGCTTTTAATAATAATTCTCCTACAATGAAAGAACGTCATATATTAATGATTAAATCTTACATATATCCCGAAAACTTTGCGGCCAGCTACAACCTAATTTGAATACAAGAAATTACTTTTTCTAAATAAAGCGAGCGCCGATTAGATTCGAGATAAGATACTCTACCAAAATAAAAACGTTTGAACGTTGTAACACGTTTTTCGTTTCTTGAATAATTTGCTTTGCATATTACATATCAATCATTTTTATTATAAGAGTGGTTTCAAACAGTAGGTAACTTTATATAGTGCATAAATATACAATTCAAGCAACTTATAAATTGTGCTGCAATAAATTTTCTTATTGCAAATTATGTCACGGTTTAATATAATAACTTTTAGCCCTTTTACTAAGTTTATCGAGAAATATTACAGTTCACTTAATCATTTTTCAAATTTGACAACCGATAATTGTGCCCTAAACATACGGGCAAACACCTATTCATTACACAGAGAAAGACAGCAAAAGTATGCATATGAGTTACTAATGTATCTATACTTATCCTGACACTTTATTAATACTTAATTGTGCATTTAATTAAGACGACTTAATAAATTCTCTACCTAACCCACTTTGCCAAATTGATCAAATATGTCAGAAGCCTTTTTGCCTTGTTAAAGGTAAACCGAGAGTCCTCCCATTAGTTACTTATAGTTAGGTTGTGTAGTAAGTGAGTGTAGACTTTGTGGCCACAGTTTATGCTGAGGAAGGATTGGGATGCCGTCTGCCCGTCGGCGTTCTACTTTGGCTTCTGATTCTGACCGCGCGGACCTCGAAATCCCTAGTAATGCCATTGCGCCCGCAGCCAGTGGCTGTAGCAGTAAGCCTCGCGATGAAAAGCCCGCTCAAACGAGCCACTTGAAAAGGTCAATTTGTGAGAGTTTCTTCGGGTGGCTGGCGAACGAAGTGTGCAAAAGTGGCCCTTAAATTAAGCCGTTGAGTTTAACGCGTGGACTAATTGATTAAATTTTGTGGTCGTTCTTTAATGCTTTTTTTATTAAGTTAATATCATTCTATTTCTAGATGTGTTTGCATATAATTCTTTGATTACTTCTTGCTTTGGCTATTAAATACATAATTTTTTATGACTATATATTTGTATAGTATTTATATGACTATGGAAGTTCTTTTGCTTATTGGTGTTAGAAGCTAATTGCTTCGACTAGAACAATAAAAGCTATGCCATGTACATGTATCGATTAAATTAGTTGTAGTTTGTTAGTTTAAGTCTATTTGAGTTTTTTTTTATTCAGATATTTAATCCCATTATACTCATATATTCAAATGTATTTTACAATTTGTACTTATGAATATTAAATGCAAAACATATATAAGATATACCTACATATACTTTGAAATTTCTGTAGACTGGTAGTTTAAGGTTATTATTATTACAACAATTATAATGTTATTTGTTATTGATTCTTTACTATTAGTATTTTAATATTTAGCACAAGCTATTGTCATTATATTTTCAATTGCTAATGAATGCTATTCATTAATCCCTAAATTTTGCCTCATTTTATGCAATTGATGTAAAATAATTATTGATATTAATAATACAACCCTTAGCAAAAAACCCCTGATGCAAATAATTTTATTTCTATTGCTTTTGAACTAAAGCGAATATTATTGTTCTTTGCCTTGCAACAATTTAGAATACAAGTTTTCTACAACATTGTTTAAGATCTTTATTTTGATGGTTCATTTCTAATTAGATATGTCTGATAATCTACTAGTTTTTTTTTTAAATTTAAATGTTAAGTATTGCTTTTAGATTTAGTTATAGGAAAATTGAAACGCAGGTGCTGGTTTAATTACGGACGATGACAAATCCAAGTTGTACTTTATATAAAATAGTAGAAACGTAGATATCGTTGAAGAGCGATAAGAATATGCAAAATGCATGTTTTGCATATTTATATTCAAACACGATTTTCAGCGTTCTAAGTTAACTATTGCTACAATAATATTAACTTATTAAGTAGGTTGCAAAAGTTTATAATTGTAACAGGAATATATTTAGTTGGCTAAAATTAAATTTAACCCATTATTTCCAAAGTTTTAAAAATGACAATACCTTATATTTAAGGTAAGTATATATAAGACACTTGCTTAAATACTGGCACCTAAATAAAAAAAAAATAGATGCTTTCAATAATCTATTTTTAGTTTCACTTACTTATTAAAAATTGCCCGAATAGTGAATTTTGGTTAAAATTTTTAATGGAAAAATTGTCGCCAGACGACCTAAGAAAATACCTGGCGTGTGAGTGTTTTCTTAGTATTTTCTATTGATTTGCACTTAACATTGAAATGTGGTTTAAAAAACAAATTTATTAATAAATAAGCTTCTTTTGATGTAATTTGTAGTCCCTTAAAGTTTATAAATTATTTTCCTATATATTTATTATTGTAGGACTTAACTGATTGCGGTGAAATTTAGACTGTATTTTTTCTCTGGCTGTAAAATAGTTTCTATCACAAAAATGTTTATTTTGAAAATTTTGTAACCGTTTTAGTTGCCCGAAGCAGGGCAATATAGGAAGAGGCTATATCGTAGGTTTTAGATAAGAACGCATTGTTGCCATTTGAATGAAATTGATGATTTATACAAAAATATAAAATCAAGCTAGTGATTTTAATTAGAGCATGTACTGTAAACTGTCAAAAACAAAACTATGTTTACTATCATATCGTAGGTACTACGTATTATTTAAAAACAAATTTACTATCATCGAAAATCTAGTTTCTCGCTGATTTTAAATATGTATCGCACTATTTACATTGATGTAGGAAAATATAAGATTTTGATTGCTAAAGAGGCACAACAAAAATACTCGGCTTTTCTGAGGCTAATAAATTGCTGGAAATAAACTGCTAGTTTCCCACGGGTGGTGACTGCAAGCGTATTATACCGGTATGTTTTACCTTGTTGAAATATATTTGATAAGCTTAGAACAACGTTTGTTGAGTCACCTAGTTTTTACATATACTAAAATATGAAGAATTATATTATAAACTGTTAATTTTCAATTATTTTACGTACGGATTCGATTATGTAGTTCTTCAATATCCATCTTGTATTGGCGAATAGTATTTGTTTGAATACTATAATATTGGCTTTAATATGTCTCCTGTGATTTAGAAGTCCAGATCTTTTCGGTGATCTTCCAATGGGTTTTATTTTGTTAAGTTTTTATGTCATTAGTGTTGCTTAAATTTTTTATTTCAAAAATTCTATTTATTATATTACTATACAAAAAAAATTAGGTTAATATTGAATTTTAATTAATGCAATTATTAAAATTAATATTATATTAAAACTCAAGGGCTTAAATTGTAGTACTATAAAGTTTAAATCTAGTTTATGAGTAAACGTCAAATTGTTAATATAATTAAGTTCTATATTGTACTTTATGGTCTGTAAAACATATCTATCGCTTACAAAACATCATAACCACTTAATAAAACGCCCAAGAATATCAGCAAAAACGATTAGAAAAAAATGGTTAGAGAGGTAATATTACTCTATTGCTTATTTATAAGTCATGTTGTTACTTATTAATTTAATGGTAATATTTTAGGTATTTCTGCTATCTCGCAAGCGATTTGCATATTTGTGAAAGCCAATGGTGACATTATTCATTGATTGAATTATTAAGCTTATAAGAATCACAAATCTGTCTGCTGTAATAAGCCGGCGCCGCGCGTCAATTTTGAATTTATTTTAGA
>JARJDU010013255.1:0-13536 GCA_030264695.1 Lissagria laeviuscula
AGATAAATTAATAAAGATTCCCCGTTTCCTTCTTGTTTAAGATTAATTGCACATGTCAATACGTTGGCCAGCTCAAATTTTGTTGTTACACTTTAAACAACCTTTCTCCGAAGTGAAGTGAAGATAGATTATTTTAGTCAAAATTTCATTGTATAATTGCACTAGTAACTATTTGGTAGTGATTATACTCGACTGGGACCAACGAGCAAATAATCAAAAAGCAATTACCTTGAGCCAAGTTATCCGTAGCACGCAGCACGTACTACTTTCATCCATTTCTGTGGGTTTAATTCACCATTTCTTATAATCATTAGACAGCTATATACACTAGAGATGTGTTTAAGAGTGTAAAACATTCCTAGGAATAATCAACACTTAATAATATTTATTAGTGTTTGAAGAAATTTAAATTAAATTTCTTTGAGTATACAATCATTTATTATATTATGAATTTAACATAGAAAACGTTGGCAATTACCACAAAATATGAACCCACCGCAAGAAGAAAATGAAACAACTATCATCTATACATAAACAAATTATGAAAAAGGAGTTTGTTCACAATGATGTTTTTTTACGAGCATAGGTAGAAACCATCGAAACCATAATTAAATTTGACTAATTTCAACTTAGTTATACAGGTACAAGTATATATACACATTACGTGTAAAAATTAGTATACTAAAAACTTTAATTTCTGATTGAGAAATAAATAATATTTTCGGGTAGCATGTTCATACATAATTAGATGCTGCTTTCTGTTCGAAATAACAGATAAACAACGCGGCCTAATGACATCTCTGATCGCTTTTTTAGCGCGAACGGCGCACCGTTCGCTAGGCACTTATTAATCTGGGTTAGCGTAATTATCTATGCATAAATTAATTAATGACGTTTGATTAATAAGAGTTTTATGTACACGCCCACATCCGTGCTCATCATAACATTGAAAATATGTAATAATTAATCTGAAACTTTAATCAATACTGGTTATCTTGATAATTATCAAAATAATTTATTTTAAATTTGATATTAAAATATTTTGGTACGATTTGTAATATATATTTCTAAATGAGTAAACGGCTCTAAAAATAATTTCTTACGTACCTAGATAAATATTAATAATGTAAATACGTTCCGGTATGTGTTCACTATAATCAATTATTAATTATTCATACAAATAGAGCGGAGTATACATTTATACAATGCTATTATTTAAATTATCTTAAACTCTTCTGTGAATATGTAACTTTTCTACTTGTAAAAAGTTTTGATATGATATTTATTTATTAAGCATTATCAGTAACAAAAAGTGAAACCAGTGCAATGTAAAAATAAAATTTCACATTGGACAGCCCGTATTTAGAAGGGAAATTTATTGCTATTGAAATAAATTCGTACCTATAGCCCAAAAACAAAATGCAAATGAATTAAAACCTAATTTGCATATCTGAAGCGCACGCTTATGAATTATGCAGAAATTGTAATATTTCAACGATAATAATTCCCCAACAATTTTATCAATTGCATTTACGCATGTAATTGGCTGATATTTGACATTTTAGAGTAATTTCTGCCAATAAAATACGAGCTAAACTTTTATTACTTTCTTTTAGCCATAAGCGGATTGAATAAGTTGATGTACTACCCAAATAATTTCTAATTGTAATTAAAGCTCAATTAAGTAAATAACTTGAAAAAATGCGGAACTAATTCAATTATTAAATACAGTTTATACACAGTTGACAATTGTGAAAACTTGTCTTTCACCAATATTTAATTAATTTCTTATAATACATCCAAAACCTAATCGTTTATTTAATTCATTTACCTCGTCCTCGACATCCCTAATAGTTACGAGTTTGTGCTGAATTCGTGTTGTTAACTCTTTACAGCTCGCAACCATGGCAAATTAACTTGTTTGCTAGTTAGTGAAAACGTGCCGAGAAGGCACTTCAGCTTATCGACGACCTTCCCTATCTCCTTCATTCTACTATCATCGCATTTATTCGCTTCTGATTCTCTTTCACCTTGCTTATTCACCACCTACAATACGTCGTCGCAACCGATCTCCAATTACACATTCCAAGCACGACGACGACGTTATCTCTTTGTTCCAATAAGCGCATAAAGTATAATCAGCCAACTCGAACTCGCGAGTCCCAGAGTAACAACTCGAAAAATGCATTTATTATGTACCAACCAAGTATTAAAACGAATAATCATTCCAACGAAACACAATAAAACAAGGCACACGAGGTTAGCTTTCCTTTGAAACTTTATTCGAAATGTAATATGGGTTCTCGCTCGTTGCTTTCTATCTATCTGTTTTTATTCGAATCGTATAATCGGTTCACTCATAATTTATATGATTGCATTGTTTTAACACCTATTTAGGGAGTCAGTGCTCTATGTGTATGTATGTTTGTGTGTTTTATGATGCGGAACCAGACCAGAGTCGAAAGTAAATTTTAATTCGTAGAAATGTGCTTTCTGTGACTTTTGGTATCTTTATATCTTATTCTCATTTGTTGATACAATTTGCGTACAATATCTATGAGAGTACAACTACATTATATTTAAAGTGCTGCGAACGAAAATACGACCGGAATACAGTTTCTGTTCTCGATTAGAATTGGATGTAGGTGAGGCCTACCTATAAATTACAAATTTTATATTTAATTCGTTCTCTATTTAGTTGTCATCACACTTTCATTTGAGATTTAATTATTTCTTCCGTGAAGCAAGGAAATAAATTGCGTCAAGAATTTCAACAATAACAAATTATAGTTATAAAGTTCACATTGTAATAATTATTTATAACTTTATTTCTTGCGCATATATCGCAAATAATGTAATCAAACAAAGTTATAAAACATCGTTGTAATTTTTATTAAGTTTTTTATTTGTTTTGTCGCAGTTTTCGCCCGTAAAATCAAACGGGAAAAGTTTGTTCAACTGGACACAACTCGTGGATATACAATCACATGAGAATGTGATAATGGTTCCAGTGGGACATCAGAATGTCACAATGTTACGTCTGTAACTGCCAAACACTCAGGATTTATATCTATACTAGGAGAAATGTTCTCCTACATGTAATCGCAGTAATAACACAAAATGGATGCCATGATCGCATCCAATAATAAGTACGTTGTTCTTGAATAATTTCTCAGAGGAGAAATTTCATTTGACATCCAATTTAGGTGGATACATACATATGTATGTTACATAAATGTGTATTGAATCCGTTTTCCAATCAACAGCACCTCAATATGATGCGATCGGCAACATGAATGCATACTTTAGCATTTGCTAGTTGATTACAAATTATTCATATTTAATATTCGAACAAGACTAAATACAAATTATGTCAATAGACGTCGTCGTGCAATCTACAGGCATACAGATTTTTCTTCATGTAAAGCAGTTCGTGTCATGCTGTGGTCATATAAATCTAAGATCAAAATCTCATCTCTGTGGTTCAAACGACTTTTAGTGTAATAACCCTGTACCTGATCACATATAAATGTTGTTATGTACACTCAGTGCCCATTAAAATTTGCCATAATTTATAAACACGACTAAATGTTGTACATACTACACTCAATTTAAACCAAGCATTCGCTCATTGAACGTGATGATTGCAAGCGCAAGCAATAGCAAAATGAGATTCAAAGAGGTAGAGTGTGGAATCGATTAAGGTCGGTCCGAAGTTAGCCTTTAGATTATACAACGTGTTTATCTCTAGTTATCTAGAGCTGGTCAATGCATTCGTATCGAGTCAGTGGTTTCATCTGCGACTAACATCAATTAATTTTGTTTTCCAACTTGATTGAAATTATTATCGCACACGGTAAACTGCGACTGTTTTCAATTTACTGCGAAACCAATAGAAACCGCAAGGTGTGTGCCGATGACTCTAACGAGAGTCGTTGTCCATTCAATATAGGTTACTATAACGTGCTCAGCGTTTGTTGTTATTTATAGGCAAAGATTTTTTAATGTTGTTTGTTGTATATGGATTACACAAGCGGTGTATTTCAATATTTGCCTGCCTCCAGAAATAGTTATTGATTTAATAATGTAAACAAATAATATTGGCTAAGTTGCAATAATACATTTGAAGAGTAAAAATGATATAAATCTAACAAATTTATATCGCACCAAACGAAATAAGTCCATTTTCACATAACATGTTAAACGCATCGCTAACTGCTGTTTAAATTTGTTTAAACCACCTTTCTAATTGACTTCGTTCGTGTGTGCTACTAATGCGCTTTAATTATTTTTTTTTCAGTCGATCTTCTCTCAGTATAACGATTTCTCGCCTTGTGCAGTTGTTGATGCAGCTTTCTTGCTTACACTGCAGCTAAAATCTATTTTTCAAATGCTACTCTTTAGAAGCGAGGTTCGTGTAAATTATTTCATCATGGTATGCATTTATTAATTGCTTATTCAATGGTTAATCACGCAAGAAAGTGAATATTTAGCCCGATAAATGAAGTAGTATTACGCGGTCGTGGATTCTTCCGTTGTTAATTTGATAGTTCCGTTGTCTACCTATACTGGCAACACGGATGTTGCATAGACCAGAAAATTAATTAACTTTTTTAGATTTTGTCTGTATACCACGATTGCTCTTCGGCACCTAGGCATATAGGTGAGCATCAATATAAACTAGACGGCGACCAACTGAGGGTTTTATTCAAACTTCATAATTTGATAGATTTATCATGTCCAGTTAATAACGATAAACACATAAACGTATTGTATTGAACTAAATTTTATTGTGGCATATTTTGCAAAACGAGGAAAGTTGAAAGCGACCAATTCGAATACAACAAAAGTCTGTAGATAAAATTGACAATTAAAAGCGTAAATGCCCAATAATCATGTTTATGATTAAGTATTTGGTAATTGGGAGATAGCAATTGAGATGTAATTGAAGTTGTTGTTTCTAGTAATTCAGCATCAATAATCGACGAAGAAACTTGTAATGTGTTCCGCTAACCTACTAATACGCAACAGATGTGGAAGAGTAAGTGCCTTCCCTGACTTTGGATACGGTTCTGCAATTGCAAAAACGTTTAAATTCACCTGTATTAGGTGAAGCGTATTTTTGCACTAACTAAACTGCAATAGCAATGTATTCCTGAGGAATTTAATATGTATATTTGCATAATTTGAACTGATATACCTTTAAATGCTATCTACCAAACTTCTGAACATCCAATTTTTATTCTATTACCTTAATTTATTTTAAAATGTTACATACCATTGTGTATATAACTGTTATTATACCTTTACAATTTTCTCAAACTACTTAGTTGCATTTCCTATCAGTTCTATTCAGAAAGAAAAACCAATAATACTTCTACTTCAAAGAATTCTACAAAGACTAAAATTTACTTCCTTGAACCTACTTCAACCTATTCCCACAACCTTATCATGAACCAAGTTTTACAACATTTTAATGAGATTAAACCCTTCACTCTCAATATTTGAATAAAGAAACAATTACTAGGCAGGAAAAATCAAGAATAAGTCTTATACTTCCAAAGATATCTGGATAAACCACAATTCTCACCCTCTTCAACTAATCCCAACACCCCTATCACAAACAAAAGTTTAACAATATGTTAATATCAAACTCTTAACATTTAAATAAAGTACCTGTAACAAAAAACAATCAAACAAATAATGCAAAACAATATGTTACTTGATATCAGCTGAATCAAGCAAGTTAAACAGGTCTCAACTAATGCAATACATCCTAAAAACTGTTCATGCTATTTTTCAGCACAACCAGAGTTCAAAGAATATCACCGTTTGACCTTTAATTTGAATGAATTTCAACTCATCAAATTACTGTTTAAAACCCTAATACCAAATATTGATATTGTCTTATACAGTTGTGATATTGATCTTTGCTGAAACCAATAGGTACCAACAATTATAATCATATCTTAACCAAAAATGAGGATTGCCTGCTTGGTCATAATCTATAACACCCTTTAAACTGTATTTGCTTGCAAACAACTTCATTTACATAATAAAATGCAATAAAACTTTGGTTTTAATTCGTTCAGCATACAGCAAACCCAATAACTTAAATGTATCCAATATTATATTGAAGTAGTAACAAATGGAAAAATTTATTACTATCAAACCATCAAATATATTTGTTTCATCAAATCAACACCTTCGTTCATAATCACAATTCATTAGTCGAACAATGAATTAGCCAGTGGAATAACATTCGAGTTATAAATAAATATTTCCAATAATAAAATGTTTGCTTTTTCAAATTACTGCATAAAGCTTAATTCCAATTCATCTTCTGAGCCATTAAGCTTAATTTTCACTCTAGGCAATGCTTTAGGTGAAAAATATTATGATTAAAGTTGGAGCATCACTTGTGCAATCCGCGTAAAGTAGTTGAAGCCCCGGTCAACCCGTCGGAGGCTCAACCACAGTATGATAAAACACTTTAATAAAACCATATTAATGCAGATTTAAAAATATTAAATTAAAACTGTGCTGCTAAACAGTTACCATCTACTTCATGAAAACAGACGCCATCATAGGACGCCATTCAATGAAAACCGACGCATTTTTTAGTAGCGTTGTAAAACAGCATTTTACAGCGTTGCCACGTTTCAACAGAAATAATTTTTTTTTTTAAATTAAATTAATTTTAATAAATCAAATGTTTTTGAAATTATTATAACAAATATTAATTATTGTTATTGCAAACGTTTTTTTTTGTTGGTATTTCTATTTGTTCAAATCTTCAACATTGTTTCAAGTTCCACTGGTTTTTCAACAATACTTAGTATTTGCACTTCTCATTCTTGCTTCCTTTTAAATTTATCTCACTATACTATTAGCACCATAAATTAAATCCACACTTTCAGACTTTGTTAGAAATGAGAATTAGCAATAAAACAGCTGCTGAAGTCTAGAATTAAACAAAAAACGATCGACTATCATTAGCCTGTCAAATTGTCAAACTAGAATTTTCTCAAACACGACATGGTGTGACCTCTTTGAACAATAAAAATAACTTTAATCACAGTTATATATTATTCTCTAAAATATATAATTTTTAATTCTTCTGCTGCACTCTATTTTACACTTCTTGTTTACTAATAAACATTAATTACACATACATACATATAACAATCAACATTGTTTATACAAAGATTTTGCGTTGATTTCGGACATGGAGCGAACCCTATACGCAACGACCACAACTACAACTATTATAAACATTACTCATTGTTGCTACGATTTTTCTTAAAACCTTTTACTATATTATAAGTTAATAACCACTATCTCATATTTATAGAAACGACACCTATTTTTAGAGCTCCTTCTTTGCTACCAGCCAAATCAAATGAATAACGAATGCTTAATAAGCAGAAGAAATTCAACTCAATGTATCTTTCAATGTCTAAATTCAAAATTTTATACCAATTCCAACCAGCAATAAATTCTACAACTAATTTAAACCCTCAAGTTTATATGAACATGTCATTTTCAATTATGAAATAACATCCTACATTCTCTTGCAAAGCAACTCAAAGCCTAACAATTTGTATGAACAACAATCCTATTGTCTATTGCATTCCTACTTCCAACAGATATAATGTAAAAACCAGTGGAAAAAAACCCAATGATCTCCATATACTGGTCAAGCTATAGCTTCAATTCAGTGTTAAACCCTTCTCACTTTAAGTATTTGGAATATATTCTATATATTCTCTATCATTAGCATCACTTTCTTGTTTGAACTTGAAACCTTTTTTCAATTATTTTCACCATTTGAAAAAACTAAAACCAACAAGATATAATGAGTATTTTAGCTTCATTTGTGTAAAATACAATTATAACCTTCTTCACTACTATCATAAGGTGCCTTTAGGACTCACATTAAGATAATATATTCCAGTCAACCTATTACGGAAATGGGATTACATTAACACACCTCCTTTTGATATTTTGAATTCAAGAACGTTGTGTCCATATCCATTTTTGCAATTGTTTTTTAATTATAAACACTGCCAATAAGCATTATAAGACAAGTTGATTTACTTTTGCTTCGGACATGGAGCGACATCTCTGAGCATAGTTAACCATCACAATCTTCATTTTAGTCTATTAAATTATCTAAAAATTTAAATTTTATTAAATAATTGCTCGTGCGTTCCTATTTAAACTCTTGATTATCTTCTTTAGACCCTTGATAATTTATTCATTTCCATCCGACTTCCATTATGTGATCCAATATTCTTCAAAGTAGCATTCTTTATCTATGCACTTGGTATTAACTATTTAACTTATAATTCGCGTTATGTAGTTAAAGTCCCGGTCATCCCGTCGGAGACTCAACCACCGTACATTAAAACATTTTAATAAAATTATATTAATGCACAGATTTGAAAATATTAAACTAAAACTGTGCTACTACACACCTACCATCTACTTCAAAAAAAGCGACGCCATTAAATGATAACCGACGCTTAACTTTTTGACGTTGTCCAACAAAGCATTTTTACAGCGTTGCCACGTTTTAAAAAATATAAATTTATGTTTTAATTAATTGTCTTTTACATTAATATAACACATATTAATTATTGTTGTTGATAACAATATTTTTTTTGTAATTTCAACTTGTTTAAATCATTAAATTTAATTTAATTAAATTATAATAAATTTTTGATTGTTTTTATATTACTATTATAATATAAAATATGATGAATTATTGTAATAATTATGCTATTGCAATTTTTATATTAAAAATTTTATTAAATAAATTAATTTTTGGGGCTAACCGATCATATACCTCAAATACCATTCTTTTCTATATTACTTGCATGCTTGTATCGTTTTTGAGCGTTGTGGATGGAATTATAACCAAACGAACTAAACAACTCGTGAATTCTGTGCAACCGGCACCATTAATTGAGTATTATATTAATATCTTAAATTAACCATGTAAGTATTAGTAATGATGAAATATATTACAAGATCAATGTCTTTAAATAACATGCAAACAATTTGTAGGGCTGTAGTTAAACCCAAATCTGAGATGACTTCTGAGGAGTTACAAGCTCGTGAGGAAGAAGAATTTAACACAGGACCCCTTTCAGTTCTCACAATGTCTGTAAGGAACAATACACAAGTCCTTATCAATTGCAGAAATAACAAGAAACTGCTTGGGAGGGTGAAAGCTTTTGATAGACATTGTAACATGGTACTAGAAAATGTAAAAGAAATGTGGACCGAATTTCCCAGAGCTGGCAAAGGCAAGAAGAAGTCTAAACCAGTCAACAAAGATAGATTTATATCAAAGATGTTCTTGCGTGGAGATTCAGTTATTTTAATTGTTAGAAATCCACAAGCTGCACAGAAATAATTAGTTTTAGGTTTATATTCATAACATAATTTCATCCTTAGAATAAGGTTTTTTTAATATTATTAATTTGTATGATTAAGTTCTAATATAATAAAACTTGGTCTAAATATATTTATTCATTTTATTTATAATTATTTTAGTTAAATCTTTTCCCTTTCCATATTTTTTGGGTAAGTTTTCCTCAAAATGGACAATTTCTAGCATGCTTTTAGGTTATTCAAGTTATCAAGTAAAATTACTTGTGTCCCACAACAATAATATAATTGATAATAATTACAATGGATAACTTAATCAGTAACTATTTAGCTGTACAACGAACGATCGATAATCATCCAGAAGTAGCAGGAATTCTTGAAAATCTTTTTGAAGATACATCTCGAGCTGTTGTTATGATGCAAGACATAACAAAAATTTTCCCACATGAGAATTACCTAATTAGATGCTGGAGTAAAGTAAATGATAAAATTCAGGCAGCAGATAATCCGCATTTGGAAAACGACTGCGATATTAACGATAAATACTTTTATGGTTGTTTATATGCCTCCATAATGAAAGAAGATGAGAGTAATCCACTTGATTCCCCTGTTCTTATTACTCTAACAACTGTACTACGAATTGGTGTATTAAGAACAAATGAAGAATTTCTAAAAGAAGAGTGCTCAAAAGTCCTTATTGCTGGGTTGAAAAGAATACATACTAGAGAGTTAATGCAATGGGAGATAACATCTAGTTTTCTGTATGATTGTTTAAAGGGAATCAAAACAATGATGATGTCTTCCTTATTAATAAATAGTTTCATTCATATGCTAATGATGTATGCTGGCAAACATTTTAATATGGTAAATAATCTTGCATTAGCAGGTGAGTAATAAGAATATATAGTTAATACATAATAAATTTATTAAAATTTTTTACTATATCTCTCTTTATTTTAGATATTAATAGTCCAGTTGGAGTTCTTGCATTTGCATGTTTAGCAAATCTGTTAGTCAAGGACTGTGATGATAAACAAGTTATTATTGAGACAATGCTTGAACATATTGAACATGCCATGGACAGCAATAATGGTTTAACTAGTTTGCAAGTTAGTGTCAAGCAATCTAACTTTAGACAAATGATAAGGCAAATTGGAAATGCTCTTACAGGATCAGTGGATCAATTGATTTTTGGTATTATTCGCGTTGCTGAGCGATACCCAAAATCAAAAACATTGGTTTTCATTATTAACCAACTGCCTTTTTCACTTTTTTGTCAATTAGCTAATGTCATAGTAAAACTCTGCTATCGTCGTTATTACCAGCAAATGCAAATGTTTTGTTTTAACATGCTGGAGAGTCCTTATCTTACTGAAGAACAAGAGGAGCATAATGCATTGGAACATCTTTATGAGAATATAGCTGAGTCAATTGTTTGGCCAATGAAAAACATTGAGCAATTGCAAACTGTTGTGGAAACAATTAAATTGATCTATGCCTTGCTTCAAATCAAAAATTTATTAGTAAGAAATCTTGTATTGAAGATAACTAAGGAGAATGCTATTATGAAGGAATTGATGACTTATCTTAATCAGTATTGCAATAACAGTTGGAAGCAAGAATTCAAAGTCATGAATCAGTATTATATTTCAGTTTATTGCAGATTATTGATATTGAATAGGGAAACTTGGAGAGATAAGCAGTTTGTAGTAAGTTAAATTATTATTAAGAACGCTGTATTATTATAATAATTATTACAGTTAATTCTATTTGCAGCAATTTACTTCATTAATGCTTTGTGCAAATTCTTTAGACCTATTACCATGTCTTAATGACATTAAAGCACTTATTTCTTCAGATTCCTTCTCTCAGAAAGAAATGCAAAGTGTTATTTTAAATAGTTTGGCAGGAATTGTTAGTCAGACTCAGCCAGTCACTTCTCAAGGTATCCAATTTTTGAAATTGTTGCATGAAGTGATTTTTGGAGATCTACGAACAGGAAATGGTTACTACAATCTTATTGTCTTGAAAACCAGTAAATGTGATTTACTTTTGAAGAGCATGGTGAAAAATAAGCTAATTAAGTATATGAATTTTTCTTTCTTTCTGCGTTGTAATACCACTAATTTTCATATTTAAGGCCAAGGGACATTGAGAGTTTAAGCATTCTTTGTAAACATCTTCAAGGGTGGAGACTTATGTCCGATTTAGCTATGCATATAGATTTTCTTTTGCCCCGGAACATTCTATATTTTACAGAACATCTCCATGAGGTAATTATTTGATTATATTAGATATATCCATTTAACTCACATGTGAATTGAATATATAATATAAATAAACTGTTTTAGATGAGATTAAATATATTGAAAGGCAGCTCATTTATGCACATTACAAGATTTTTTACGGAAGTTTTGGATCGTAAAGCAAAAGTATGTCAACCGTATGAAAAGGAATGTTTGCAACGTTTTGCAGTCTTTCTGGAAGGAAACTTAATCAATCGTTCAATACCTATTCACACCCTACCAATTGCTTTAATTACAATGAGGAAATACTATAACTATTATAAAACTCCTTTGGCTAGATTAGTGGCAATGGAAAGTGCTGTGGAATCTTTAACTTGCAAAGCATTCAACGAAGTTGTTGCAACCGAAGGAAACTTCGATTTAATTGCAGTATTTCCAAGAGATGTAATATACTTTGCAGAAATGCAGTTGGTTTTCGGAGATTTGAAAGAATTCACTTGCCAACAGGGAACATTCCAAGTTCTAGAAAGAGGCATTTTGTATTTTCCCAGCATAAAACAAGAGTTTACACATTTAGCAACAGCTATGATACAGTGTGTGACAAAATTTGCAATAAGAAAGGAAGATCTGCTAAAGGCAACAGTAAAATCTCTATGTAGTTTACTACAGTATGAAGAACCTAAAATCAAAGCCACTTGTATTGATTGTCTGTATGATATTGCACTCTTTCGAACATCCAGTTTTGATGTAGTCATACCTCATATTTATGATTTATTAACAACGAACCATCCAGAAAATACCGTCACAGCTTTGAATATCTACTCGAAATTGTTTGCTAAAGAACATGCTATTCCAAACGATTGGCAGACATTTATACTTGCACTAGCAATATCTGATAAAGAAGTAATTCATTTATTAGAGAACTTGACATTTGAAAACTTTATGAAAAACTTGCATCTGTACTTCGAGACATATTTCATTCACATTATGTTCTATTCCAATGAAATATGTGATAATGAGGACTATTTTTTGTTTCCTGAATATAGGAAGAAGATCCTTAGAACGAAATTGTCTTCTTCACGAAGACATTTTATGTATACTATAATTATTAAATATTTCTCTGCTGAATCTTGTTCAAAGATTTTGACTTATATTTATAAAAAACTTTCAGAACAATATTTGAAAGAAAAACATCTCACTAATTATAATGCCATGACTGAAGATATTCTTATTGTAACTTATCAAGCTCTTAAATATAAAAATTTAGATTATCCAGAACTTAGTAAATTCCATTATCAGAAGACTATAAATCAAATAAAGAAACTGGAAAACTATTCAGCGAAAAAAATTGGGAATGGAATTAGTGTTGATGAAATAATTATAATAATTGTAAGGAAGTTAGTTCATTTGTTAAATAATTTAAATAATGATCATCACAGTCACTTGATTTTGAAATTATTTCATCTTTTGTTTGCTATAATTGATTGGAATTATACATTAGTAAGTTGTTTTTGTATTTCGAAATATTTATACTTAAATATCAATACTAATCAATTATTTTTAATTTCAGATTTTCAATGCTATTGTTGATGAAGGAATGAATGGTCATTTAAGGAAAAGTATACTAAAACTTAAAGATATTTTCACATCACATGATCATATTTTTCATTATAATTCAATAATCAATGATAATGAGTTCCAGGAGCATCCAATTCAATCAATTTGTAATAGAATTTAATGAGAATAGAATAGAATAGAATCTCTGAAATTCATTAAGTTTTAAGATAATATTAATCATAGTTTTGCAGTTTTTGTAAAACTGTTAAATAAAGAAAATCTATTATTCATAAATTGTGTAGTTTATTATAATAGTTAATGATATGTAAAAAAA
>JARJDU010013270.1:0-10243 GCA_030264695.1 Lissagria laeviuscula
AACGTTTAAGGCCCGCAAGCTTAATGGCAGTTTGACTTTATTTAATTGAAGCGCAGGCCACAACACGACACGGACAAGCAGGCATGACAATAAACAATTTACGCATAATTATAGTCTGAGCCACGCTTTGGACTCAACATATATGCACACACTCAAGAAGCATGTGGAACAAACGTATGATTGCGATTGCATATGTTCAAAGTGGCAATTTCACTGGCATCTTAGTGCATATAAAGTTCTAATGGCGGTAAATACAATTTTACGGCCCTAAGATATAACTACATCGCGATATAAAGGTTATAAGAGAGCATTATATCCTCATTTACGAACAAAATTGTATTTAAGAAATAGTTTAATTGAATTTAACCACATTGGACTATATAAAAATAAAATACAAAAGTAATGTGATGTGTCATCCTGTATAACTTGTACTACATTACCGTGATTATGCGATTTCATTCAATTGAAAGCGTCGAATGGTAACAAACGCATATGCAAAATGCAAACACGCTTTGATTCTACTCGTAACTACGTAGGTTAATTGCATTTCAAAAGTATGTAAGTATAGCAAAAATATTTTTCGTTGAACATCCGTTCACACTCAGGGAGAAGGAAAGGAAACCCACCAATTTTGTGTTGTCATGGAATATAAACGACGCATCTCATTAATATATATTAAATGATAAACTTAATTAGCATATATCATTTTATTTAATGGTACTATGCTATGATTAACAACTCGGGCATTACATTCTCACCATAAATTTAATTATTTGCATTCGTAATTATTTAATTTCAGTGTATGTACTATCAATGTACTACTGCATACTAAAGATGTGGATTATTGCATCTCAAATCAGTTACTTGTTGTTTTAATAAAAACGTTTTTTGATAATAAAATACCAACATTGATAAAAATATATTTTTGACATAAGCTGTATACATTTTTAAATGTTTTATCATGATAATTGTTAAAATACGACTAAAATTCAATTTTTGGAATTATATTCCCCCAATTTTTTGTACAAAAATTAAAAAACCGATCGGAAATAATGATACGATGTAATAAATTTAATATGTAAAATCAACATTTCACAGTTTGTTTACTTTTTCACAAATGAAATGAAAAGAGTGGCAGTGCTTCCGGCAGCCATTGTCAATGCATGGGGTGCAAAACGGAAGTTCCTATCGAACGAGAGAGAGAGTACTGCAACTGCGCCAAAACATAGGAAATTGGAAAACCCAAAGCAGGCGCCCGCAAATTCGCAAAATTCAATTTTTCACTCATCCATTAAGTCGCCTTTTGTCAATATTACTTAATACATCTCAAAGAAATGATAAAACCATTCAAAAATATTCAAAAATCACAAAAATACTATGCAAAAGCATTGCAAATGGAACCACAACCCAAATGTGCAGTCATTTAATCCGAGACCTGTATAATTGTAATTGAAGTGATGATGCCATCAGGTCATTTACACTTTCTCTCTCTTCTCCACTCTCATCTTGTTTAATACATATTGAGTTATTAATATCCGACGACCGACATGAACCCGACCTTCTATACGAAAACGAGCTGAGAAGCGAAGAGAGCTATTGATCTTTCGAATATTTCATGCTTGCTTCAGCTCCTAGATCATTATCATCACTTGCTGTCATCGCACTACTTCATTCAACTCAAGATCTACTTATATTACTACTGAACTGGAAGAGTTCTTATGTCATTATGTACCACTTACTATGCTTACCGACATTATATACCCTACATATCGTTAGATTACTAAAAATGGGACATACCTGTACTTGAAATATAGTGACAGTGTCATCGAGCATTTGCACGCGGATTGCGAGCATTTTGCCGCCCTTTTTGGGCGTCGCAGGTGGGGTGCGTGTACCACCGCCAACACCGTCTACGCCAGCCGGTGTCGAGTGGGAGTGGTGCATTCCACCTCCAGTACTGCCACCGCTGGACAGCTGCCCCGTCGAACCATTCGCCTCGCGCGACTCCATCTCGCTCTAGATTGCTCTTCTCGACGATTGGTCATTAATCTAAAACAAGAGAAATCAAATGAAATCATTTGGGTCTGTAGGGTATATCAGCAAATAAAAATGGATGGATATGTCGTCATCAATGAGAAGAGAAATGTGACGACATCTTTCAATTGTATATATAAGGAGCATATAATGATTTATCGAGAAGAGGAAAATCGATGAATGAACAACGAAGGTATATGAATAGAATGCAGCAGAAGACGTGCTCTGAGTACAGTTCATCAAGGTCATAATCAAGACATGAGAAGATAAGATACTCGTAATATATACAGAGAGAGAAGTGAAGTGATCTGTGTGTTACCATGCACCTATAAATTGTTACCGTAGTAGTGCTTGTATGCTTTCTTAGTCATGAATTCATTACTTATGGCAAGCGGAAAACGTGCCTTAACAAAACGTCACACCAAATAGCAATTGAAAGCAAACAAAACGGCGCAAAAAGTTGTTGCCAAAAAAAATGTTGGTACACAAGAAGTAAAAAAGTTTAGGAAAAGAAACAATAAGTAAATATGTACAATTTACATGAATAATTAAGTCAATGATGCGTCGTTATTATTAATTATTGATATTTGCATTGGCTGGTACTAAGTACACTAGGTAGTCGTAATAGTACAACACAATGCATTCATAATACTAATGGAATATTTATTACACGTCCTTGGCGTCGATTTTCATTTAGATGGTCAAACTGACACGAACACAGCGCCAAGAAGAGAATTAAGAGCAAATGCAGCAGACTTACTTTATTGTATAATATTCTACAGGCACGCACAATGAAACGCTACTAGTATGATGATTACCATCACACAACATCACGCCGCATCAGTAGTCTTCTTGACGGATTACAACTGGGAATAATGGTCAGATATTAGCGGACTTCGTGTGGAAGTTGATGATGCGCACAAACGAAACAAAACGAAGACGAAAAGCATGGCAAGAACGATATAATTTGTGTGGTGCAATAGAACGACTGTAATTGCTGCATGACAGCAGTCTGGCATTCCCCTCTTCCTAAATAGATTAAACTTTGTTATGTTGATGACGGACGAGATTCTTGCGAATAAGTGATGTCTGTTAACTGTTATCGCGATTCAACAATGAAGAATATGCACAAGTTTTTGCTTTAATGCAGGAAGGTATGTAGGAGTAATCTAATCATTTTAATTGATATGACTAGAGGTATTGTTAAGCAAGGGGAATATCATAATGGTGATGAATGGGTATGACTATAGTTAATGTATAAATTATTCGGATTCCTTCATAGTTATAAATCATGCAGGGATGTGAAAATATCAAGAAATAATTGATTTAAGCAATACATAAGTTATAAAACTACAAAATTTGTGTTTGACTATGTAAAACCTGCAAAACCTATAAATAGAATTGATTCAAATCATCTTAAAACTTGTCACAGTCATAAAAACAACCGCAAAATCAAAAGCAGAATGTGACAATAAAAAAAGTAATTAATAATTATAATATTCACAGTAGCAACATATGAAACGCAGTGTGCATGTAAATTGATATTTAGGTCGTTCAATGTCACTGTAAAATTATATCCCATAGAAATAAAGCAAAATATCGTGAAAATATATAAACCGACACCGTTTTAAAGTAAACTACTTCACATCAAAGAGTAAAGAGTTTTCATTTCTTTTTGGCACAGAATAAATAAATAAACTGGTGCATTTCCGCTTTTACGGGCATTGCAGTCTTATACAGAAGTCGGGAATCGGCTATATTGGGTTACATTTGTTAGTTAAAAATACATACACTGCACATACACAATGACTTTGGAAGAAGTTTGTTCCTATTCGCAGATCCTACATGCCTTTGCTATTAGATAGAGGAAAAAGAATGTGTTATTCCAGCGATAGAAATCTTGCAGAGCATCCAATAAATATCAACTTGGTTTGAGGAGAGTTTTCTCACATAGCCAAGTTTTCATACTAGGAATTTTTTATACAAAAGCGGAATATAAAACACGCAGTGAAGGGACAGTTATTTAATTAAACTAATTAACGCATTTACCTGTAAAATATAAAAAGCTGGATTCTATTCAATTTCTCTTCAAAATACCCTTGTTTTGTTTTCTAAAATTAGCATTACAGCACGTATAACATTGTCAATTGCTTTACCTCGTAAAGTTAGTTTAACAAGATAGTAAATCGTAGAGAAGTAAAATACAATTACGAATCACGTACCCGGTGATGCACCGAGGTGCTGGAAATGCAGCAAGGATGTAATTCCGTACAAGACACACCGGAAGCGCTGGTCTAATTTTAATTCGTGCTTAGTGGTTCGTGACGCGTGCCATACCAGCGACAAATCTCCGCAATCATTGTATCTAAGTACTTACTTACATTCACATACATTATGCACATACTAAAAATATACAGTACATTCTTGCTTATTTCATAGCAAAACTGAATTAACTAAAAGTTAATCATAAACTAAATGAGGATTTCATAGGTAGTACGACAACATGCAGTTGAAGTAAAAACATGGCGTCAAGAAGCCCCAGAGTTTGTATTATTCTATTACAAGAGTAAGGGGAATGCACAGAAGAAAATAAATGTACAAAATGACAACATGAAATGTGTACAAAAGGATTAATGTTCGTACAGGATGTCCCGTCGTGTAATGATTTATATCTTACCTCTTATAGATTTATGTTTTTCGTGCATACAAAAAGGGATCAACAATAAAATACAAGTTACATAAAAATGTATAGATAAAACTCAATTAATAAACCTATCTATCACAAATAATTTAAATTATAACGCAAATATCTAAATTATATACAAGATAAATGTTTGATTAACAATCGAAATAATTTAACTCAATGACTTCCGATTTTGTTTATTTAAACAATTTGACCTATATTTATATCAGATCCTCAGAATCATTAATGTTAATAAAATCCCTTGACACAAAATCTACCCTTCTTTCTCAAACCTCTGCATAAAATTCCAAGAAGAGTTGCGGAAAAGCTTCCCGACGTTTATTTAATTAAACTAATTAAGCCACTAGCTGCTTTGAGCATTGATATTCATGGAAATGATTATAAGGACTTTATAGGAATTCCATTGAGACATGAAACAAGTTAACAAAGATATAATGCATAATTGATAAGATATGCCTAATTTATTCTAAGCAAGCAAATATTTGAATTAATTTGGGTCAATCTGGGTAACTGATAAGAACAACACCCAATGAAATTCAGTTTTATCAAGATATATGTATGTAAATATATGATATTAACTCACAAACAAAAGTTATGATAAACGCGATATAAATTATTTGTTTTTTGGTGAAACTCTTCTGTTTCTAGCAGAATATAAACGAGAAAAATAAATCAAATGAGACAGATTTCAGACAGAACATTCTCAATTGTTTTGGTTCGCTTCTGCGTCTTGCTATTAGAATATCTAATCAAAGAAAGCTTCAGGAGGCTGAATCTGCTCCAGTTAACAAATCCACCCATTCAGGAATAGAGTGGAAAAATCAAAATATGAAACCCTGATGCTAGCAATAACAGTTTGCTGCCGTTCATCGGCATCCATGATATGAATGACAGGTGCACTCGAAATGTCGATAAGTAAACAACTCCCGTTTTCTTGCCTTACAGATTTTACGCCATTAGCATTTTAATTTTAAAAAAATTCTGATTATTTATCTGATCTTAATTAAAACTGCAGGCATTATAAACAAATGCATGTCTACACACAACACTCATAAATCCCTACGATGGGTTTGGGATCTGGGCTACCCACAGAATTAAAGGGTTAATGGGTCACTAACATCATTCGACAAGCATAGACACTCCTTCTCCCCTGCTCAATAGAATCAATCATGCAATCCAAGCAAATCGTGGGCGCAAGAAACGAATTAATCACAGCCTTACAACAAACAGCAGAAACCGAAACAAAAGCTATCGACATTCATTTGTTTCTCTTCCCAACCGCCTTGCATCTATCTCATGTGGGCGTCCCGAAACAAATGCATCCAAAATAACAACAATAATAAAGATCCGGACAGAGCTACAATACTCCCCATAAGATTTCACTACTAGTGCATTTACGGTACTAGGATCATTAATAAGTTTTCATAATCCGATCAAAGCGGATAAGATTTCATCCTAGATGCAAGCAAAGCAAAGAAGACAAACCCACATACGAAACACAAAAACATCAGACGTACGATCACATTAGCTGTGCCGTAAAGCGCGGATCGTTACCTAGGTGGACCGCGAGCGCACATACGTCGTAGCTATGCGCGTAAACGACCGGCACACACATTCACAATCAGCGACACGGCTTAGAAAACCCACCCATGGTCATTGATCTCTCTCTTTCTATTAGCCCGCACTACGTTATGTTTTGTATTCGGTCTCAAGCAAACGCAAATATATTTTCTTAGAAAACTTACGTGCATATTCCGCGCGACGCATCCGTAATATCCAAGGCGGCAATACTTCCGAAGATGATACGCATAGGGTCACACAGAGAAAAACATTCACTTGCTATCGCACTCACTGACTTAGTTCGATGGATTCTTGTTAGCGACTGGCGACGCTGGCGACGTTGCGCCGTGTGAACGACGCTACTGCCATTTTACGACTGTGAGAACGCTGCACTCTGATTGGTTGGTTACGACTTGCTGCCGATGTATAACGATGAATCATAAGAATAAAGTTGTAAAGCTGTTATAGACGTAGTTTAAATTGTTTTTTATAAATTATAAATTAATTAAAAATTAAATTAATTATAATAATTTTGTGTTATATAAAACATTTATTTAATTTAAAATTGTATATAATGTAATTTAACAAGCAAAATATTTATTATTTTAACAACTGATTTTATTGAATGTGACACAGTAGTCTGTAGCAGCTTTAATAAAATTAATAATAATGGCGGGACGACCGCCATTATTCGACTTGGTTTTAAAACTGGAAAACTAAGAAAAACAAATGTAATTTGTTAATTAAATATGCAGCAATTAATAAGTAACACTCGTAACCGGAGTAAAAACAATAATATATATCAAGTAAGTGTGTGTTTCACTTTTGACGTTTTATGTCACAATTTTTTATCGGAATTTTAATGTACAAATGAGTGTTTTATCAAAAAAGAAAAATAACTAACCGCAAGACGCGCGTAATTATATTTTATATTTGATTAAAAGTCCTCGGAAAAGCCCTCAAGATGATGCGAAGAATTTCCACCACGTCGCATATGACGATGGACAATTCGGCGGCAAAAGCTAATTGGTTAAGCAAGGCAACATTTTGGTACTTTTGCACGAATTCCATTCAATCAAGATTAAACCTTTCTGCAAATTCTATTTTCTTATTCCCGTAGGTATACTATTCCCATCTTTAGATTAGGTCTCAAACGTGATTACACCGAATTTGATTTGACGAAACCTCTGCCTGAGCACGATTCTTCAAAATTAGGTAGACGATTGTCGCGACAATGGTCTAAGAAGATGTCGAATCGCAGATCGGTCAAGAGTCGACCGAGTCTGATTGGAGTTATTGCTCATTGCTTCGGCTGGGAAATTGCTGCATATGGTTTAGCTCTTGGACTCATGGAACTTGGCTGTCGAATCTATCAACCGTTGTTTGTTGGCTTGGTCTTGCGATATTTATCAATTCAGAATGTGGATAACAACAGCACGTGAGTAATTAAAACATGCAATAACTTCATTTTAAAATATTATGATGCGTGTTATCTTCTTTAGGAATCCGGACTCCCCAACTTATATGAATCGAGTAATACGTTATTATGATCAGGATCAGGAAGCTATCACTCAAGGCGAAGCTTTATTCTTCTCATTTGCAATTGTCTTCTGTGGGGTTGTCGCAGTCATAGTGTACCATCCCATATTCACTTATTTGAATTATTGCGGAATGAAGATTAGGATTGCTATTTGTTCACTTATCTATCGCAAAGTTCGATCAATTATTTAATAGGTTGATCAAAATACTGATTCCTGAGTTCTTTGCAGATTCTCCGTTTGGATAGCAGCCAATTAACAGGGAAAATGATAGGCAACGTTATCAATATTCTCTCAAACGATGTGAATAAATTTGAAAATCTACACTTCATTCATTATTTATGGTTGGGACCGACGACAGTTGCGTTTTCTATATTCTTCATCTATTGGGAGATTGGCTGGTGCTCAATAATTGGGATGATTCCAGTATTAGTTTGCATACCTTTACAAGGTATTTACAAGCTTATCATGATTACAATTTAATTGATCAGCAATGGAACGTGCTAATTAAACAATAATCGAAATTTATTTCATTTCAAGTACTTCTTGCAACTTTAACTAAATATCTAAGAATAGAAACTGCTATCAGGACTGATCATCGAGTCCAAGTAATGAACGAAATCATATCTGGCATAAGAGTTATTAAAATGTATGCTTGGGAATATGCTTTTAGTGCTGCTCTTCATAAAACTAGAAAGTGAGTTGATATCTCCATCATCAACATTTCCTAAAATTGCCTTACTTTGTAGACATGAAATGCATTCCCTGATCAAATCATCAGTAATTAAAGGCATAATGATGTCTCTTATCCTATTCACAACCCGCAGCGGTCATTTCTTCTCCTGTTTCTGTTATCTCGGTAAACATGGCAAGATAACAATCGAAACAGTCTTCTTCGTCGTGTCATATTTTCAAATTCTTCGGATGACAATGACTGTATACTATCCTCAAGGAATGGGCCATGTAAAATTATGGAAAACCTGAAAAAAAACTCTTAAAACCTAAATCTCTTCATTTGTCTTTTAGCTAGGTGAATTATTCGTGGCTGTAAAACGCATCACGGATTTTCTAATGCTGCCAGAAACTCACATCGCAAATCCGGAACCAATGGATCCGAAATGGTTGACCCGTTTGGGAAAGAATCCCAACTATGCTTATTACTATCGAAAACGATTTACACCAGCCAGAGCAAACATAATAGACGTACAAAACGCAAGCATCCGATATGGAAAGGTTGTCGCTCTAGATAACTTCATAATGTTATGTAAACCTGCTACATTGACTGCGTTAATCGGTCCTGTGGGCAGTGGAAAATCTTGCGTTATGCTGATGATCTTACAAGAACTTACTCCATTCGAAGGGAAAGTGTCAGTTGAAGGTGTTGCATCATATTCAGCCCAGGATCCATTTATTTTTCGCGGTGAGTTAAAAAAAATTTTAACTTGAATAATAACGTACTCAAGATGGATATTATAGGATCGGTAAGGGATAATATCCTCTTTGGGCAGCAATACAACAGAGAAAAATACCAAACGGTAGTGAGAGCATGTGCTTTAGCAAGAGACTTTACTCTCTTACCGTATGGTGATAGAACACCTGTAGGAGAAAAAGGAATTTCCTTGAGTGGAGGTCAAAGGGCTAGAATTAATCTAGCAAGGTGTGTGTACAAGGATGCGGATATTTATCTTTTGGATGATCCATTAAGTGCAGTGGACGCTAATGTCGGAAAGCAGCTATTCAATGATTGTATTTGCGGATATCTCAAGTCGAAGATTGTAGTTCTTGCAACGCATCAATTGCAATATTTGAAATCGGTGCGTCAGATAATTGTTTTAGAAGAAGGCAAGATAAAGATTACCGGAACGTACGATCATATCTTCACACGTAGAGATATGCGAAATCTTGTGCCTGATGAAGAAGAGGAAATGGATGCTGATGCTATGCCCTTAACAGCCATAAAGAGCAGTGTATTTTCGAAAAATACTAAAGGACCTGTAAGAATAGTTAACTTCCACTAAAATATTGCATATGGCATCAATTACGTTTTTCCTTATAGAATCTGAAAGATTTTGAAGAAATACGTAGCTCAGGAGTGGTGAACTGCTCTATTCTGAAGAACTACTACATGGCTGGAGGAAACTGCGGTCTGATTTTCATCATGCTGATGTTATTCATTCTTGCGCAGGTAGCTGCCAGTACCTTTGATTACTTTATCTCCGTTTGGTCAAAGATCGAAGACAAGCGGTACTTTGGACGAGGATCGTTCTGGCTTCCAGATATGTTTGATGACTTTCCAAGGCCTTTATGCATAAAGTATGCTGGCACTGCAGTTGCTTGCACAATGTTTATCTCGTTGTTTCGATCATTCTTCTTCTACGGATTCTGTATGAAAGCTTCCATCAGGTAT
>JARJDU010013283.1:0-15113 GCA_030264695.1 Lissagria laeviuscula
TCAGACAACTGCAGTTGACAGCTGTCATTGC
Source organism: Lissagria laeviuscula (assembly GCA_030264695.1). Taxonomy (NCBI): domain Eukaryota; kingdom Metazoa; phylum Arthropoda; class Insecta; order Coleoptera; family Staphylinidae; genus Lissagria; species Lissagria laeviuscula. Next base: position 32 of record JARJDU010013283.1, read on the forward strand.
TATTTTCTCTCAGTTTTGACAAACAACAAATTGAAAATGTTATTGTGTTTTATGAAATTGCAATTTTAATTTGTAAATTTGGTTGTTTTTGGTTTTCTACACCAAACATCTATTTTATTTTGCCCTTGGGCCGTCTTGGCAATACAGTGGGCATTAGGCATGACTTAAATGTGGTACCTTTTCCCTCCCCTAATAAAAAAATACTCAAATGTGCCCTCTGTATATAAGAATTTAATTAACTTTGATGCCGGTGCTGATTTCGTAGTGATATGCCTAAAGACCAATAGCAAAGCTAACATGGGGCAGTTTGGAACCATGCCCCGGTGCCCCAAGTTTATGTTAGCTACGCCCCTGCTAAAGAAAACACTGTTCTCTGTCGTACATCATCAATTCACCTTAATAACAACCAAACTAACAAATTAAAAATAATGTATTTTGTTATTAAATGAAAACAATAACAATTTCATTTGACAATTTGCCTGCGCAAATTAAAAAAAAGCTTGTTATTCTCACCCTCAACATTAACTTCGATGTCCTCCAATCGTCCAGGATGATTAATCAATAAAGTGCTAGGTCTGTGTACAGGCCCGGGCCCAGGTAAAGTAACACTAGGCCCGGCTCCTCCTCCACCAACGCCCACAATCAATGGACATCCCACAACCGGTCGCTTATTGAATGCCACATTAACCACATGATCGCAAGCTTCGGCTGGTACAAAACTAACAGCAAATTTTGCATTCCCTTGAGGATGCACCTGCGTGGGTATATTCAATCCTCTAGCACTAATGGTAATCTCCAAGTTCCCTTCGCCTGCTTCACTAGCATCCACCGAAAAAGTGACAGGCCTCCCAACAGTGCCTCTAGCAACATGTCCCACTGTAACTCTAGTGGAATCAAAAGCTTTCGCAATGAAAGGTGTACCCTGAACAGGTCTCCCATTATAATCAACATTGATCTGATGTGCCCCAACTAGGGTAGGAGTAAACTCAGCCGTGAATCCGCTATGTATGTCTCCTGTAACTTTAACGGGGAGTTCCCCAACTGGTCCTCTCACAGCAACCGCAAGTTCGGCAGCTCCGCCTCCAGCCACGCCCATATGAAAACTACTTGGCTGATTGACTGGCACCAATTCAAGGTGACTCAAGCTCAAGATCACTCTGCTAGTATCAGTTACAGAACAAACGAAAGGACAGCCTCTGACTGTTTCCCCATTGAATTTGATATCGATAAGGTGTGGCTTTGCATGGTCAGGCGTAAAAGAGACTAAGCACCGCCCACCGCCTACTACCTGCACGTGATTGGGGACTTCCCCTTCGTTAATTGATATTTCCAATTGTCCTTCTCCTGCTTGACTGGCATCCACTACAAACGAAAAAAGGGTTCAATATTTGGTACACATGATATATAAAGAGTTGAGCATATTGTTGTTATTGTACCTACCTCGAAATTGAACCGGTTGGCCTACAACGCCACCACTAACGTCGGCGACCTGTATCAAGCTAGCGTCGTATACTTTTGCTACCAATGGGCCACTCGGTAGCTTATCACCATTGACAAGCACTTCGACGATATGCGTGCCGACTTCGGTTGGCGTGAATTCGACGCTTTGGACACCGGGACGCGCGCCGGGTAGTACGCGTGCGCCAAGGGCGCGTTTACTTGGCGCGATAACATGTACGACGAGGTCGTCGGCGACGGTACCGCCGCTGGTGACGATCTCGAAGATGGCGGGTGAGTGCGCAGGCACTAGCCGTGTAGCGTCGCCCATCACGGACATACCCGACGCCGAGGTGACGTTTACGTGCCACGGACTCCCTGCGAGTTGTTACACACTCATCACTACTGCATCACATATTCACAACACAAGCATAACATGCGCAACAAACGGCTTAGCGAACGCACTTATGTGGCTAACAGACGGACGGAGACTGCGCACACTACTTTACAGGTGTACAACGCGCGCGACGGACGTCTTCGAACTGACTTAATACGAACGGCCTGAATGCGGAGAGGCCGACGGTAAGTAGGTGTAGTTACCTACCTGGTTGGTAAGGTAATCATGTAGTAAATTACATTTTTGACATAGGAATTTACTATATACTTAAATATTGGTTTAACTATATTATAATAATAGTTGGTAGGTATACCATCAAATAAATGTTACCAATTTGATGACGAACATCAAAGTTGATGGTATAGTGGAATTCTGGTTTACCCAACCCTGAGTTGGTGGTATGGCTTTCTCCAAGATATCGAGAATCTAGGTAATGGTATGAATGGAATGATGGGAGGTAGGTAGACATTAGATCATTTCAGGTAGGCGATGGTATTCTGTTGCTGTTTGCGAATTAAAGGTGCAGTGCAATTGCATTGAGTAAAAATATAAAATACTATTTGCATGCATACTATATAGATGCCACCAAAAATACTGGAATTGCACGTTGTTGATGGTACCTTGAGGTGTGCATTCCAGCGTAACATGAATGCCTCAGCGCATGCGCAACCTTTCCTTTCCTCAGCCACATAACTGCGTTCGCGTTTACCTCAAACGAAGAGGTTTAAAGGTAGGCAAGCTGAGGTATTTTAATACCTGCTTCAATGCAGGTCATCACAGCAGCACACGTTGATGATTATTCAATCGAATGAAATCACAAGAATTCTTGAGGTTTGGTTAGAAACTAGAGCGGACGTTGTGGTTAGTGTAAGCTAAGATCTAGTCGATAATTAATAATAAATATCTATAAATGATGCATATCGATGGGAAAATTCATCTCATCTATCATAATTATGAGGAAATGACTCTGAGAGTAAGATGATCTCAGTAGGTCACGTTAAAACTAATTAAAAAAAGTAAAAGAAATGCTATATGCAACCAACTAGACAGCAAAAAGCAAGTAAAAGCGTACAAGCAAAAAAATGCTGCCATTTTGGAGTCTTACGATGGATGGCGCATGAGCAGTAAGCGTCACTTACCGGGCACCGTCTCCCCGTTGAAGCTGATGTCCACGCGATGTGGGAGCGCTTGGTGCGGCGTGAATGCAGCCTTGAATCTTTGCCCACCAAGGGATTTGACACTGGATGTCACCTTCCCTCCTTCTACAAGGATCTCTAAGTCACCCGAACCTGCTCCACTGCCATCAACTGAAAATACATTCGGTTATAACTTTTAAAACACCAGGTTATAACTTCTAAACAACCTTGTTATAAATGCAATATTTGTAAATTTTTAAAATTCTAACCGGTTATAAACTTAAGAAGTAATGGTTATAAATTTCTAGTCAACTCAGGTACTTACTAAAATAGCATTTTTTAGTTACAAATTCAAACTTAAAAAAAAGTTCACTTACTCTCAAATTCAACTGGTTGACCAGTAACACCATCAGGAACCGGTTGTACTCTAACCGCATCCGCACCAGACTTGCCTAAACTCCGAAACCCATAGTTCTTGTTAGACTCGTATCTAGTCTGAGACTCCTCCCTATGATTCTCTTCCATGGAGGAATAACTCTGACTAGTGGCGACGCCTGTAGTCTTCCTCATCGCATCCCAACTGTCTCTCCTCAAGCCAGAGTAATTCCCCCCATCATTGATCTTGATAATAGGCGTGGTATCTACTCTCTCAGTTAAATCAGGAGTGTCCCGCCCACTATTATTCTGCCCATAAGGACTTTCCACCCTCATAGATTGCAATTTACTGGTAACATAGTCATTATGCTTTCTCTCCTGAAAGGACGACTTCAGATAACTCGTCTCATACTCCTTCTCCTTCTTCGCCAATCGGGGAATGGGACTAGTAGTCCTATAATCCCTATATTCCCCAGAACTAGTGACTTTTTTACCTGCCATGTACATAGAAGGACTTTGTGGGCGTGGACTCAACGGACGAAAGTTGGGACTAGTGGGACGGAAAGTGGGGCTTTGGGTCCTTGGCGCTAGAGATGGACTGGATGCACGTGGAATAAACGCAGGGGAGGAGTCGACTGTCGGCGAACTAGCTGATAACCTACGCTCAACTAGCCTATGCACTGAGTACTCTTGACTCATACCCATTTGTGCGTTATGTCCAAAAATGGGACTCGCTGTTTGTCGATAGTTTTTATTTGTGATGGGACTATTGAGGTTAGCTGCTTGAAGTGTAGACACTGGACTAGCTGAGAGGTTATGAAGCATTTGACTTTGACTAGCCTTGCTACGCTTTTGCGTGCCTACCCGCATCATGAACGGGGACCCTTTCACATCGTACCCGTTAAAGTAGACATAGACCCGATGTTTACCACTATATACAGGAGTGAAATGCACTCGATGAAGGTATCCTTCGTTGTCTACACGCTCCATCCGCGTGTGGATAGACTTCTTATCGTGGACCACATCAGCATAGACCTCTCCAGGTACACAAACGTCCCTACAATCAAGATCAATGGCGTGCGGGACTAAGGGTAACGCACCTTCAAGACCAGAAACTACTACACCATTCGGATCAAACACTGCACAAGTGAAGGGACCACCTTGGATCTGTTTCCCTTGATAAGTGATCTCTATTCGCCATTCACCGGCTTCGTCTGGTTTAAACGTAGCTGTGTTGGTGCCATCAATGGTGTGCAACGGGCAGGCTAGTGGGCGACCCATAGGACTGTAAGCTGTCACAAGGATATCCTCTCTACGTGGTGCGCCTGTAGCATTAACTAACACTTGCACCAATGACCCTAATGCGCAAGGGGCCATGCCTGGGGACTCTACCTCTACTAGTGGTGGCAATGCCCGGAAGTAATGCTTTGATGAGACTTCTTCCCGGTCATAGAGCACCACGATCTCGTGCATGCCCATTTTCTGTGGAACGAATTCCCCATGGCCGTGTTTGAGGTTCCTTTGTGGGTAGATCTTTTGATCTGGTCCCCGGATCTCTGTAGTCAGTTTGTCGTAGTTCAAGGAGGAGTCCATCAAAGTCACTTGGTACCTTGTCTTAAAAGCAAACAAAATTAGACAGGGCAAAGTAGAAAAAAATATGATTAGAGGATTACCGGCTCGCCAACGCGTCCAGATGTTGATTCCAGTTTGACCTTGATGAGGTCATGCATGGGAGGACGTTCGGGTACCCATTGGAAATAGGCTGTATAAGCCATTACACCTAAATGCTCCACGTTGATATCTGCCATGTCTTTAGGGGACAAGACTGGTTGGACACCTAAACGTTTTCCTGCATCTACGGCTTGAGTCAAGTTGTCCTCCCAATAAGCCTGATCCGAGCGGAGTTTTTCTGGAGCGATGGCTGAACCTCCCAAAGACCTTATAACTTCACTTATCGCTTTTCCATCGTTCCAATTTGACTGTAAACATGTAATAATATAATAATAAGTTAATGTATTATTGGTTGCCTACCGTGAAATTCTCCACGGGTCGTCTCAATCTTGAATTGACCCATCTGAGTGTAGCATAGAATCCCGGTGAGCCTGGTTTCATGAAATATGATAAATAAGTCATTCCAGAGAGTTCGTCCAACCAGGGAGAGGCCAAATACTCGGGTTCGAGGACTGCCGGAATGCCGAGTTCCCGATGAGCCACGCCCATTGCCTCCCGACAGTTGTCTATCGCATTGTGTTTGTCTAATCTGCGCCAGTGCGGGAACAAGCCCGGACGACAGTAATCTACCAGTGCGGCTAGTAGAACGCCAGAGTTCCAATCGGTGGTCAAATTGTGAACCTTGCATTCGGGTAAGACGGCCTGCAACCAGGCGAGCATTAACTTGCGAGGAGGGAATTTTGATCTGCCGATTTGGTATCGCACGATGAGAGACCATATTAGTCCTAGGATCAGCTTCAAATTGCCGTTTACTATGTCCGTGTTACCTGCAAGTTTAAGGGTGTCAGATGTCAATTTTAAGTTTGAGGTTAGGCTTGGGTGATAATGCCTTGTAATGCCGATAACTTTCGATATCTGTGGCAACTTTCACTTTTGCTGAGAGAGAGTTCGAGTTCATCGAATTCATTCACTAATCTTGCATATCGCTGTTGTTTTGTTTTCTAATAATATAGTTTAATTATTATGAATTGAATTAAATACAAAGAACAACAAGAAGAATGAATAAGATTTGAGTTAATCTATCTAATTTTAATTCAATTGCGAATGTCATCATAATACAGATATAATAAAAGAATTATTGTTATTAACAAATTCCCACATTAATTTCATAAAACAATAGAACAATTTTAACAACAATTTTCATCATCCTAACTGTCATCATTATATTGTAGGTAAGAATGAATTAAACTATGTACCGCAATAATTTGAGTAACTTGAGTATTTTTGTGGGTAAATCAATTCCATTTCAAAATTAATAATTTAAAAGAATTGCATTGGACTATTGCGGCCATTTTGTAAACATTTCTGTAAAAAAAAATCCTTCGAGCCGGATTTGAACCAGCGACCTATGGATAACCACAACGTATACATTCTACAGTCCACCGCTCTACCAACTGAGCTATCGAAGGTGATATTTCTTCGGCTTCTACTATGGTACTTATTGCAAAAATCATAACAATAATAATTCTATAATAATAATTTTTAAAACCAATGTAAATATTTAAATAAATAAAATTCTAGCTAGCTGTTTTTATATTTAATATGATTCTAATAAGTTGGTATTAAAAATAAAACAGCAAGACTAAAAAAGTTATGCGATGGCCGGGAATCGAACCCGGATCAACTGCTTGGAAGGCAACTATGCTGACCATTACACCACCATCGCACATGCATTTCGTATTCCTAATTACGGCATATGAACATTATCCATTACTTTAAACCTATAACTTTATAGCCTTTAAAATCGGCCATTTTAACATGAAAATCTCGATATTCGAGTACCAGGATATATGTTGGATCTCTTTGTGTCCTTAAAAGATGAAAAATAGCACCTTAATCTAAGCCTAACTTAACCTAGCTTGACTCGTCACTATTGTACATGACCCATATCCATATGTAGACCAGATACCGTCATCTAAATTAGGAATCTGAACACTTTGAACACCTGATTTCATCGTCAATGTTTTCTTTTAGATAAATCATGATCTCGTCATTTTAGTACAACTTTAGCATCCGAGTAAAGAAATATATAGTACATAGATTTACATAGGTCTATGGTCATTTACGAGATGTACCCGCAAATTATTAAATCATGACGTCGTATTAGTTGTTGTTGTCGTTTTTATTATTCAATTTTATGTAATGCGGGTCGAGGCTGCGACGACGGTACATGCATCGTATTCGTCGTCGAATTCGCCTTGAAATCTCCCACTAGAGCGTCGCGATCCGCATGTATTTCCATCAGTTTGTCGCATTGCACCTACGCGACGAGCTCGCACTTGACAAAACGTGGAGCATTTTTGCATAAAAATGCGAGCAAACAATCGATTAATATGCTGCTGTTCCTATTATTCGACAATGATTGAACATAACACCACACAAATATTTTCTATTCATATAATCCTTATATAATATTTTGTTTTGTTTAAAAACGTCACAATCGTCAAATTTTGCATAAAAAAGTCAAAAAGAAATTTGACAGCTGTCATTATACAATTTGACAGTTCAACTTACTAACCGGCATAATAAACCAGTGCAATAACATCTTAGTTTGTTTAATAAGCCAACGGCCTTCCTCTCATTTCTTCTATGGTTGCAGGAAGTGCTTCTACCGAGACTAAATACGTAACGGATGACAATCTCAATTACGCTAATAAATGCATTATTTAGCGCGGTTTAAATGATAGCTGTCATTCTTAGAAATATCTATCGTCCTTAGAAAGATGTCAAAAAGTACCTACCTATGTTTACCAATTTGACGCCATCTTGTTCGATCGCGTTTAGCGCGCAGGTCACGTTTTCCAGGTAATGGTGTTGATTCATAGGTCGGCGGTTCCATGCTGGTCTAATGGAATGTCCCTGGAGTTGTTCCACTAGTGTACACAAACGAACTCCAGTGCATAAATCCTGAGATAAGTCTACAACGCGCAGGTCATTTGGGAGATTCTCATTGACCCAGTTGCGAAACGTATTCGCTTGGATTTCCACCCAAACGTCTTCGTTTCCTAAAAAGAAATTCAAAATTTTAAAATGATAATCTGTCAACTTTACAACGACATCTGTCAACGGTGTATTTCTATTTAGGATTATAACCTAACTCAAAGTGTCAGTCAGCTGTCATTTTAACATTGACAGCTACATCTGTCAAATAGATACTTCCGCATACAAAAATAACTAACATTGCCTTGAATATTCATTACATAACTATAATATTTACGGCATAAGAATGAATTGAGTTATGAATTGTACAAGCTTACCTTTGATTTGCATTCCACGGGCGGCATGTCCTTCGGGACTGCGTGCCAGAAGCCCACTGTGCGAGATTTTACCTTCCATTTTCCAAATTTGGCGCGCTCACGTCGTCGTCGCTTGTTGTACGATTTCCTTCGCCTCGTCGCTGGCAATGGCAAATAATGTGATTCGAAGCTTTTGCGTGTTCGTACGCTTCATTACCTGCAAAATTATGATGAATTTACATTAGTAACGCTCAATACAGCAATAATAAATTAATAATTATATATAACGATAATCTATGTTTCCGCACGGTGTAATTCGTTATCATAATTCATCTATTGGTTTTTCTAAGTCATAGTCAGTGCCGGATTAAAGCACGAACAATTGCCGAGGACGCCATGAGTATCAGAGCAGTCTTAGCAATTCCGTGAGTCTTTAAAAAATTACTTAAAAGTACAAAAGTTTGATATCAGTGCTGTCCATACCTAAAGACGATACTGGTGAGATTTTCAAAAAGCAGCATTTATTTATAAATTCTGCTCTGGTCATAATCATTGCTTTAATTAATTAATACTTTTAGAAATGATCGCGAATTATGTAGGAGTTGCTTAACACGACGCAGATGTTTATTAACTAATCTAATGACACTTGCGCAGTACACTAGTTATCAGATTTTGACAATTGTCGTATTAAAATTAACTGTAAAAATGGCTTAAGTGACGTTTTGTTTGAATTTGCTTAAAACGATATTAAGCGAATAAGCAATCAGACAATGCATTTGTATTTACTTAAGTCACAATGTGTATGGTTCTGGCTTTGTAATAAGTGGAAATGTAAACGATGATGACCTGTTGGCTCGTTGTAAATATTAAAAAAACGGGAGACGAGACCGTCGATGATGTCGACGCTAAGATATTTCATTGCCATGCCATATGAATATATTAACCTTAAAGATGAGCAGGTTACTTAGTCAATTAATTTTATTTTTCGATGATTATCATAATAATAATAAAAGAAAATTAATCAAGTGTCAACCATTGGCAGCCGAATTTTTTGCTCACTATTTTTCAATTTCTGAAGTTTTTTCATAAAAGTAAAGCGTGACACCATGACTTACCCGCATTGGGTGACACCAATCCTAGTCAACCCTTTAGTCAAATAGGAGTTTGCCAGTGTTGCCAACATTTAATTTGAAAGGTATAATTTAAATACTTATAACGGTAGTAAGGCGGCATATATAGTCGATTTTTCAGCGGTCGGAGCGTCGGGAAAACATCGGCACTCATCTACGATTTTTTCGCGGCCATCGGGACATAATGTACACGGCGCAATAGCATTTACCCGTTACGGCCCGATAATATACGATCGGGTCGAGTGCAACGGTTCACGGATTACCCGTTGGGTTTGTGTTAGCTGGATAGCTGTTAAATGAGAGTTTGACAGTGTTGCCAACTTAAGTTTTATAAAAATGGCTACAGCGAGAATCTGCGCACGTGCTTCAAAGTAAATTTTGACCAAAAAGTGTCAGTATTCTTACTAATTAGATTAGATTGCAAAAAAAAAACTAAAACTAAAACCAACCACGCCTTCATTAGCATAAAATCCATATCATTTACATAAGTAAAACCAACGTCAATTTAAGTACGTACACTTAGCTAAACATAACTAAATACAATTTAAAAATTCCGTCATTACCAAACAATTTAATGCTTTATTCTCCTTCCGAGAATATACATTGCGAAACGAAATATCTTTGCAAATACCTCAATACCCATAAATATCAACAATATATTCTACTCACATTAATTCCCGAATTGAACACAATATTTAAAAGTGGCACATATTAATTGGCACTAGTTTTACAAAATAACTACCGTTTTAACACTTAAAACGACAACAAAAACAATAAAACGTTCGTTCTTTATTGATTTCACTCTCACAGCAACTTTCTGGCACTCACAAAAATCGGTAACTTCCGTTTAATCTCCGTGTCTTTATGTAATGTCATATATTGCATAAATCCACTTGAATTTTGAGCTTTCTCTGACTATGTTTATTATTTATCTGATACTTGTCAAGAGACTTAAGTCGACACTGCGCGCGTACAGGAAAAACCGATTGAACGATCGAACAAGCGAGTAAAGTAACAACATTCGCGCGCGCACTGAAAGTGAAATGAGTTGTGAAGTTGGAAGTCTCGTGAAGTGAACTAACTCCATCCAAACTCGTAGTAGCAAGCAGGCGTCGGTCGCCTCCTCGCAGGAGAATCAGCAGCAGTACCAGCAGCCCAGTTACTATGGAAACGTCATTTGTTATTGCCTATCTACCTACCAGTTTAGTAAATATATACATACATATGACATCGTTAAAAAGGTAAAGGTATGAATGATGACTGCATATGGTATGGCGATATGCTATGCATACATACTGAGTAAGTTGCGACTGCGCGTTGAAACTGATTTAACAGCTAATAATAATAACAGTAGCTACTAACTGTGCAAAATTGGTACAAATATGATAAGGGGCATATTATATTACACCTATTTTGAAGTATATTATAATAATGTTTCTAAATAGTTAATAATAATACTAGCAGTATATTGCATGTTTTGCGATTGATTGGTGATTTTAACGATGGGTTCAAACTTAAATCAATGAGAAGATTATGTTAGTGATAATATGCTCTAAATTTGATAAAAGCAAGGAGCAGAGTGGCGCAGTGGAAGCGTGCTGGGCCCATAACCCAGAGGTCCGTGGATCGAAACCATGCTCTGCTATGTATCTTTTTTTTTTTGTAAATAAAAATTGGATATTAGTAATTTCTACATAAATAATATAAATTTTCTAAGATACCATACCATTTTGTCATAAATAAATACGACTTTAAAGGTATGCTGTAGTAAGTAGCAGGAGAGCAGAGAACTGAGGAAGCTGTCAAAGGTGTACCAGGTATACCAACCGAGTTAACGGCACGCCATACCTTCATATATCAGAAGTTGCCTAACAATAAACTTCACATATTATGATTTCTACCTGTAAATTGTAACAGCTTTTCTTTTATGGTTCAAGCGTTAATTGGCGAAACAAGAAAACAAAAGCCATTTTACTCTTCTTACACTGCACTCCCGCAATTCATCTGCAATATCTGTAAACTTTTGTTTGATTGATAATGTAAACTTAACATAAATAAAATAATAATAATAATGTAGAGATTACAATCATAATTACTTATAACATATCTATGAATCAATTGTTTGCACGATTTAGTTTTATTTTACAAACTCAGAACATTTCTAAATTTCCTGATCCCTTCTCCATGAATTTGTTTTTCTACACAAAATAATTCTTAAATCAACCATGAATGGCCGACATATTAAAAAATTCCTCATCTATTGTTTTCTTCCACGGTTCGCTGTTTAAACCCTCGAGATGGCGTCAGTGTCCTTTTTAAATTTGATGGCATATTTTATGTTTAATTCAACCATTATGACTTTTTTTTTATGAAATTTTAATGCAAATATGCCATGTTTGTTGAAAATAACACTCGTTAGCCGTGAGATAAATACAGAAGATCTTCATATTAATGTGCAATAATTATGTGTCTAGCCATTAGACATACACTGACGCCATCTCGTGGAGCTGAACATATAACTATAGAAGAAAACTAAACCACGTGATAGGGATGAGTTCGATAGCTATCAATTCTGTTTGAATTAAATGAATAATTTCGGCTTTAGATATTTTGCTTTGCATTCTCCGTCTTAATTAATTCATTCATTAAATATTCTTAAATATATTTATCATTATGCGTAACTTTTTGATTAGATTAGTTTCACAATAGGAAATTTCATGTGCCTTCAATGACATTACATCATTTAATAATTAATTTGATATTTTGTTTGACTAACTTATCTTCAAAGACGAAGAAGGACTGAATTCATTTTTATATGTTTTGAATAATCATTGAATTCTTCTTACAATTTAAATACATATTTCACTTAATATAATATGCATGTTTATGATATAATTATCAAAATCACAGAAAACTGAAGTCGATCCTTAAAACCCTAGAAAACTGTACAACTCTACTATGAACCAATAAAAGTACATACAATGATCACTTCACATCGGTTCATAATTATCGCTAAAATAAAATAATAGTAACCTTCTTTGTGCTGCAGTCATAAAATAAATAGTCTACCTAAGAATTAGATGACAAGAGATTCAAATATTTAAGAAAACGCAAAATTCGGATGTAAATGTAGTAAGCTATGGACAGAACAATCCTTGAGGCAGTGTTTGCAAAGAAATCGTTTCTATTACATCCTCATATAATTCTTTTTTCTTCTAATATATAAATTCTACCGATAGATGACTCTATAACCATTGACATGTAATGGATATGATGTCACAAGCATCAGCTCCCTCTGTTAACGGTCGACATGTAGCGGAAGTGACGTCACAAGCTAACAATTGCGCTGTGCGCCCTCTACCAACAGTTGACATGAGGCTCATGTGACGTCAAATAGATCTGATTCATATATAAATTAATTTTTTACGTTATTTCGGCTTATGACAGAAAAAGATCTCTACTAATAAATGGGAATCTTTTTGGTGATAGTTTTCCTACACATATGGCAGATTTTCAGCGTGTCAGCGCATTTGGAGCATGTGCCATGGCCACAAAGGAAGACTACGTTGCGCTTCCGCTCCATGCATATACTGCATGCGTGACTTTCTTCGATTTCGGCGATTTTGCATTCGAGATATCTACAAAACGAATTCCAATTAAAATCTAATGAAAGCATTTTTTGTTGTTGTTGTTTTACCTCATCCTTTCAGCACTAGGTTGTCGACTCTTTGCAGGAATAATCCTTCCATCTTTGGTGATTCGTTTCTGGACAGGTGCGCTACACTTAAGACACTTCTTCATGCGCGAGGAGCAATCCTCACATGCCGGTTTATGGTTACACGGCTCCAAACGGACATTCTCTTCGGACAATTCCGAACAGACGAGACATTCCACCGGCTTGCTACTCACCTGCTGCACAATTTCATTCTGATAGTGATGGTTCTTGTGATTCGGGGAATTCTCCTGCGACGAATTGCCAACTTCTATGTTTTTGTCGCTGTTCTTATCAGTCTTTCGACTTCTTCGAGAACCTAAAGATTCAAAAGTAAAAATCATTTCATCAAAAGCATTATACCACAAACTTTTATTTTCCTCGATCCTGGTGACTACCACAGGACTATTTCTAGCGTTTTCGGTCAAATTATATCCATCAATGGAAGAGGTCGATGTGGTAACGTCTCCATTATTACTGCTTGGTACTGGCACCTGCATCTGGTTACTATCTACCATTGGCTTATAGCTTTTCAACAATTCCTGAAGAACGCTATCTTGTAATAGTCCCAATGCAGGTTGACTTTTCGCATTGAGAGCGTCCATATCGATACCTTGCTGGATAAGATAACAAGCTAAAGCAATAGCAGGTCTATGCTCAGCTACCTGAATGCTTTGATGAATCGCATAGACAGCTGGAGCGTCATCCCGTCGAACTGCAGCCACAATCTGTGATCGTTTAATGAGCACAATGTGTAGTGCAGTATCGCCGTCTTCGTCCTTCGCATTGATGTTAGCTTTCAGATGGATGAGGAGTTCCACCACTGCATAGTGTCCTTGACTCACAGCCAAGAGCAATGCAGATTGATGTCGGTTATTCCTCAAGTCAATATCAGCTTGGCCTTGACGCACGAGCACTTCCACAACGTCCATGTGTCCGTTCAGAGCTGCCAAGTGCAAGGCTGAGAAACCATCGTCCTTCTTCACGTCCACTAGTTGCCGTGCTTGCGCCAAGAGCTTTCCTGTAGCGTAGGCTTTGCCTTTAAGAGCCGCATGATGCAGGACATTGAAGCCACGTTTATTTCTAAGGGTGAAGTCAGTACCTGGAGCGGCACATAGCAATTCAATAACTTGATGGCTATCTTTCCCTATTGCATCGTGCAGGGCTGTGTCACCATAGCAATCTGTACAATTCGAGTCTGCGCCTGCAGTCAGCAAGATCTGTATGGCCCTAGCAGGTTGCTTATGTGCCGCTATATGTAACGCAGTGCATCCGCCTTTATTAGCAGCATTCAGGTGTGCTCCCGACTTTATGAGAATATCTAATATGTCAGGTTGATTACCAAAAGCTGCATAGTGCAGACATGTGTCGCCATCGTTATCCCGTACGTTGACATCAGCCCCTGACTGGATCAACATATTGACTATTGCTACATGTCCCTGATGAGAAGCTACCTGTAACGCTGTCTTACCACCACTGCGTAGGTCCACAGCCTGTCTGGTTTCTTCCAGAATCCTTCGGACTGTATCTATTTGTCCTTGAGCGGCAGCTTTCACCAGTTGATCGGCCGTACCTGAAGGTGCATTGCTATTGGTTGTGGTACTCGGTGGCCAGAGCATGGAAGGCTCACGTCGTTGATTCTGCGACGCATGCATCGTATTATCCAATTCGGCGGCACTCCCAGGAACGACTCGCACACATTGCGGATTCAATGTCCACGCCTGTCCATCGATTTGCACACGGAGATCTCCATCCGAATAGATTTTGATGATCTTGCCAAGCTTTCCTAACGCGTTGCGCATGATCTCGATCCATTCGCCATGTCCCCTCTGCAATTCCTTTACTTTCCCTGCATCGTTGATGACGCTGACGATATCGCCAACAGCAAAACTGTTGACTTTTGCTAGACTAGTAGGATTGTACGTCCA
>JARJDU010013291.1:0-92342 GCA_030264695.1 Lissagria laeviuscula
AACAAACATATTTACAAATTATTACGCTTAGGCGCCACTGAATACGAAACAAAACATATTTGAAGATTATCAGGGCTGCAAATTGCAGTTGTGTGTTTATGATATCCAAAGTTAAACATTTATTCAAAAATAGGGAAATGGGTATGATAAGAGATCTTATTAGCTGGCCGTGAGACTCGATTCTGGGTTCTATGACTGTAACGCAGGTGCGGTTATCTCAAATTTTGTCAATTTACTAACGGAAACAATACGATCTTCAAAAAGAATTAAAAAAAATTAAGACTAAGTCAAATATCAATTAGTTTTTTGCTTTCTAAAATATAACTAGCAAAACTCCGTTAACTAATTATTATATGAGAATATAGTATTACACTTATATTTTATCATAAGGTTCTTAGAATATAGATATTTCATTTCTTAAAGTAAAATCATCAAGTTTCATAATTTTTCGTATTATATGAGTTTACATCTTACACACTTTTAAACAAGATCTTTAAATGACTATTAAAATTAATTAATGTTGGTTAGGAATAATCATGTATTGATACATGAATGCAATGAAATTTACCAGTAAGGGATGGTTTTGAGTGGCATGGACCTGAGTGATGGTAGAGACTGTGACGGTAAAAATAATGGTACATGAAGATACTGGATGAAGAAAATGGATTCACTGTATCACTGACAAATTGCTTTAATGATAAAAATAATGCATTAACAGACTAAAATTAATAAAAAAGCAATGCATTTCTTTAGATAGTTAAATTCTCTATAAGGAACCTACAGAACCAGTTTTCTAACTCACAGAAATGCACATAAATATGAGAAGAAACAAATTTTTATTGCAATTTTTATCATAGTATTAAATTAACTAATAGTCTTGTTGAAACAAAATATAAATCGTTAGATAGTCTATTAAATTCATTTTAAGAGTCTTCTGTAATATACCAAAATATGAGAAAACAGATACAAAATCATCTTATAAAGAATTTAAGCCAATGATATGTATTGCATTGCAATCCTATTAATATTTGTTGAAATTTTTATTATTAGCTGTCATTGAAATTCCCTTCTTGATGGAAGCCGAGGTAACTTTTAATTCTTCTTCTTTCTATTGCGCAGAAGTCCTGGTAGAGCCTAGACCTATCAACTTTTTTTCCGCCTGACAGACTCTCCCTGGTTTTCGATGCAGTTTTGCATATTGCGTGAATAGGTTGAAAGCTCAGTCATCGCCTGGTTTTGCAATTAATTTTTTTTTTAAATCTCACACTTTTTAATTAAGAATTGATGAACTAATATTATATTTTAATAGGCGATTT
Organism: Lissagria laeviuscula; assembly: GCA_030264695.1. NCBI lineage: Eukaryota > Metazoa > Arthropoda > Insecta > Coleoptera > Staphylinidae > Lissagria > Lissagria laeviuscula. Next base: position 1,317 of record JARJDU010013291.1, read on the forward strand.
TTAATGTGAGAGGACTTACCTGATATCAACTTAACGTAACATTAACACAATTCATTAAACAGGTTCTAGTTACAGATGGCTTGATAAAGAAAGCTTTCCCTAATCTAAGATATTCTACTTTATGCATGATCTAATCTAGTTCATATTAACTTCAAACCCTTTACACTTAGTATAATATGAAATAGAATGAATGTTTTCCAACGAAGTACTCTGCGAAGGTCTAAGAAAAAAACAATTTATATATTTACACTTTTATAATAAAATGATAGAATAATATAAGCCATTATCATTTCAAGAACATTTCGCAAAAACAAGGAAAAAAGAAATAAATTTATTCATTTTTTATTCATAAAATTTTTGTTTTTACACAATTTACAGAAGCTTATAACTAATAGTGGATAAGAAAGAGAATGTAAAAAAGAAATTGTACTCTTAACAATTACAGTTAAGGGATTCATAGGAAAATATTACAGACATAAAATAGCTGTGGTTGTTGCTGTTGTTGTTGTTGTTCTTGTTTTACAATCAGAAAGAAACAATATACACCTAGAGAACGAATTCGATTTAGTAAATCATACAATTTGTGACTAAAAACTCTTTAAAACAATATTAATTACATTAATTAAATAAAGCTTACAACATTTACAATTACAAATTAATTGGTAACCATCTAGTTGACTATATCTCGTATAAGAACGCATCGTTGAACATATTTTCGTTTATCAATTAACTAATGAATTAACAATTATATGTATAGGTAACTATTTTCATAGGTGACTTAAATAATAAAAATAAGAAAAATGTAAATTGTGCACGATCATTAAAATTACATAAATTTTTATACAAAAAAAAAAAACATATTAGGAACAAAAATACTTAGAGAGTTCCTCGGGCGCTCTTAGGAAAATCAAGAGCGCCATTGTTTGAGTTTGTTTAATTAAAGTTTTACAGTGTATAGAAGCAAAAGCCTTCATCTTGGCAGGAAACTACAACATTGATAAAGGAACACATATCGTTAAATATTTGTTTTAAATTAATTCGTTACTTCTTTCAGAATTCCGCATTACATTTGCATTACTTTTGTTTTAATTGTAATATTGACAGTTTAGGATTGTACTTTCGTTGTCTTCATTTATTCTGTGCTTCTCGTGTTTTAGGATTGGGTAGTTAAGCTTTCTTTGCATCCATTTGTTTGCCCCCGTTGGTAACTGATTTGTATATAAAAGTGTAAACATGTTAAAATTAATTGTACTTGCTTCTTTTGTACGGATTAATTTCTTAATAATTGTGGCACATTTGAATGATTTCGGCGGCACTAACAGTTTTTCTGAGTAATTGTAGAATGTCATGATAATTTATTTAAGTTTACTTTAATAAAAACATTACATCAGCATTTTCAAGCAAAATTTATCTCAATAGTTCGTTACACATGGAACAAAATCGCCGCGAAAATTGTTTTGATAGAAATATTAATAAATATTAGGTTGCTATAGAAAAAGGCACCAAAGAAAATAAAAGAAATCTTGTGAGTCAGTGATTCTGCTTATAATTAAATAAAAATTATAAACAGAATCAAAGTCTCATTCAGAAAAGAAAGTTCAAGGCAATTATCCAAATAGCGAGAATTCATATGAAACACGGAAAAGCTCATCAGAAGAAAATTGGAGTTTTCTCTCAAGTTATATCAATAAAAAACCACGCACACAACAAGCAATGAAACAAATGTAAGTCTATACACAGAAAAAGTGAAAATTCAAGAAAATTAACAATTAATTCATCTATCTGATGAGTTCGTTAGTTCTCACTTGATGACTTATTTGTTAATTTAGCCGTGATTTATTTGTGAAGTATAGTAATAGCAAAAGAAAAGCAAAAACAATTAACAATCTACAGCAACGCTAACGAAATAGTCAAGAAAATGAGGAAAAAAGTGAAGCATGAGAATGTGGAATGTGAGGTTCGAGACAAACCACCAATCTTTGAAAGAACGCACAACAGTAGAAGATAGAAAAGAAGCAAAAGAAGCGTGCGTTGCAAAATGCGAGGAGGAAGAGCAGCGCCGAAGTAAACTGAGTACCGTTAGAACTCGATTGGAACTTGAACATGCTAAGGCGACGGACTTAGCCTAGTTGCAGGAAGATGCTCATGCAGGAAGAGACCGAAGTGCTCTCGTTCGGACCGTGAGCTTCATTAATTCGAGCGCACCGACAATTACCGGCCGCGCATCTCAGCCTCAGTTCGATTGCCTTGTTGCTCTTCCAGGCCTTCCGCTGTTCTGGCTATTTTTTCTGCGCCTGTCGCGGTTCATTGGTTTTCGAGCGCAAGTTCCATCGCGCGAGGAAAATTCGCTCGCAGCGTTGGGATGAAGAACCGAAGCAGTAACGGATGGTGACTAACAGATAGAATAAAGGAAGAATGATTGCCTAGGTAAATAGTGTTTATCATCTAAAGAAAATGAGATCAACGGAGATGTTTGCTAGCGAAAATTTATCGAATGGCAACCAAAGTTAAAAAGGAAAGAAGTGCATTATTCAGTTGATAACTTAATTAAGAATTTGTGTTGAGTTGAAAATAATTAAAAGCGAGAATTATGGCATGGCAAAAGTGAATTAATTATTTTGAAGAGATGACATTAGAAATCGTCAACGTAAAAACGTTGATTTCTCATGCGAGAGGAGCTGCTGGAAATTGGAGCAATTTGCATTTAATGGTCGTCGCCGGTACGAACGCCTCGCATGTAAATGATTGTGAGAGACGACGACGAGGACGAAATTAGAGGCACAATTATACACAGCGACTGGGCGTGTGCATCGGACGCTTCTTGTCCGCTCTAATTCTTTCGCCTGCGCCGGCGGTTTCACCGATATTGACACTTTTACTTCGTCCGATCGATCTTAATCCGACTGCATGAAAATGAAGACCAAGGAGTTGCGCTTGACGTAACGAATAGAAATCGTTCATGGACCGATCAGATCGACAATTATGATGATGGCTGCTAATGAAACGATTAAGTTATGATTATCTCTGCTTTCGTTTTCAATTCGGTGATGAGTCAATTATGGTGAAGTTATATGTGAAGAGTCAAGGGTAGTTAATATAGTAGAATCAAATGTAAAGAAAGAAAACTTAAACAAGAAGATGAAAAAGAAGAAACTCTTAAAATTATTTTCACCAATGAAGCAGAGTTGTTTGTTATTTTTTAAATGCAGACTGACTTCCTGTTCGCAACGATCGGATTACACTCGCATACTTATACAAATTTAGGTAATTTCCTTCTTAGCTTATAACTAGCAAGCGCGTCAGCAGTAGCAATTTCACCAGTAACGAGAGCGCAGCATCACACGTTAATTAGAAAACGAAATTGACGAAATCGATTTCCTGTCGAGATGCGATTGCAAAATGGTCCAAGTTGGCAAACTCGGCGCACGTATCCATGGCCACATAAGAGTGCACACTTCTTAAGTTAACTTAACTTGAATTTACTGCTCTTGTTGCTGTTGGTGGCTCTTCTCTACTCTAACTGACTATGCACTAGCTGTTAATCATGGGTCATCATCAATACCCAGATTATATTCGTATCGCTCTCGTTATGCATTTCTCTTCGCTTGCAATATTTTGATACTCGTTGCTCATTACTCATAATTATGTGCATTGTTCAACGTAATCGCCGCATGAGTTGCGAGTGAGAAGAAGTTAACCTAACCGCATCTCGCAAGAATCGAAGACGACCTTGCATTCAATTTTCGACATTGTTCCATGGCTTCCAGACGGTTGGGTGTCTTACGTTAGATTTGCATTGTTAATATATAAGAGCGGATTAAGAATACAGAACAATGAGAGCAATTAACGATCGTTCACGAGTAGAAGATTGAAACTGAGAGTGAAATCCGATCATTGCTTTGTCTTATAAATTATGATTATGATTAACTGGTAAGAGAATTAAGATATTAGAATGAAACATGGAAAAAGGAAACTAATGAAATATCGAGTATAAAAGTAGGAAAAATTAAAAATAGAAATAAGTGTAGATAGATCAGTGGTGAGCAAACCGCAATCCGCTAAAGTGAATTTAGAGCAGACGACAGAATTTTAGATTAACTTGAAGATAGAGTAGATATAGAAATTCATAGAAAATATTACTGTAGATGTAATAAATACTAAAATTTAAGTGCATAGTCTATAAGTGCACGAAGGAAAAAGTTGATATTATTGATAAATTATATCAAAATTAGTGATCAAAATAGAGATAGGCATCCACTAGCTATTGCAAAAATATTTGTAAGATTTTTCTCCGTGTATGTAAAGTCTATTAGAAGAAATTAATTGTTACTTAAAGTTAATTCTAAATATGTTTTGGATATAAGTAAATGAAACGTCATTATATCATTACGTTTTCAATTTATTGCACACGCGGACTTGTTTAATTCATTAATACCTCGTTAAGCATTGTCGCGTTGGCGGCGACATGTTTATCGCCAGCCGTATAAATCATGTTTCCTAATAAACCACGTATTGTTAAATTTGAACTTTGCGCTCTTGGGCATGGCGTATCGCGGCTAGAAGAAAGAGTCAATTAATTGTTGCTTTTCCATGCTGCTGTAAATTAATTGCCTGCTTTGATCGAAAGAATTGCAGATATCGACCACACGAGTCAATGAGCAAAACAGTTGAAGAAGCCGAAGAGACAGAAGAAATCAAAGTATCAATTAAAGCTGTCGTTAAATGTTTGAAACGTTGCGTAAGTGGTTTTTATGGGAGATATAAATGCACTTTAGAGATTTAGAGTGAAACTTGAGGAAAAGAAGAATGCACTAGGCATGACAAAGAAGTGCAATTAATTAATTTGCCAATGAATTTCTATTGGCTTATGTTTACTAAATCTATCATTGCTCTGAAAGATTATATGCACCTTATATTTTCTATAAACAATTTGGCATTTTCTTAAATTCTCTAAAAGCTTATGTAGTTTGGTGAAAATTGTTGAGAAAATGATTTCACTTGAATTTGCACATGCTGTTCCTATTGTTATAGATGCATAGATGTATCATTATCAATAAAACAATTCGCGAGGACGAAATTAAACTTATACTCCCGTGACGCAAGTCCAATCGCTCATTAAAAGTAATAAAATCACCTTACTACAGTATTCGTTTAAAAGTTGCACAGATCACGTGGCTTTCCTTCTCCGCGTCGCCATCGTCATCCTAGGCACATTATTATTATCCTGGTTCTCGTCATCCTTGGCGTCTTCCTTCCCCTCCTTGTCCACGGAATTGCAACGACTCGAGGCAGCACTGGACGTCCGCGTCGACGACCTGGAGCTGTAGTAGTCCTCCCGATCCGTCTTATCTTCGGTGTCCATCTTATCCTCTTCTTTAACCAACCCCGTCTTCACATGAATCTGATTATTGTTCATCGTCGCGGCATTGTTGTTATTAACACTCAGCGCAAGGTTGTTAATTGGCAGTAGGCCGAGTTTCTCGAACCGCTCGAGCTTCTCATAGTTGGGCCCGCTGAGAGCAAGCCGCCCTTCAGTGACTTTGCCCATGAAGTTACGAATCTCTTCGAAATAGGACTCCTCGTTGAGAGCACGCCCTTGAAACGATCGCCGTTGCAGCGCGCGCTCATCCAGAATCGTGGGCCCATCGGCCTCGTGCTTCTTCAGATGGCGATCGAGGTTCGTCTGCTGACCGAAGCACCGCTCACAAAGAGGACACTTAAAGGGCTTTTCCTTATTGTGAATGTTGCGTACGTGGCGCTGCAGGTTAGATGAGATGCTGAAAGACCGCTCGCAATAGCGGCATTTGTAGGGTTGCTCACCGGTATGCGTTCGCAAGTGGCGGGTGAGATTCGCCGAACGGGGAAAGACCTTGCCGCAGAATTTGCACGCGTACCGGTCCTTGAGCTTCCCGCCTCCGGGGGCGGAGACAGACGGTGGTGGATCGAAATTTTTCGCGGGTGGAGTGAGTGGCTGCAGGGCGAAGGATGGCGCTGTAGGAGACAACATTGACGGCGGCAGGAAGGGCGGATAGCGGGGATAGGGCAGCACCTTAGCATTTTGTGCTCGGTACATCGCCTCCAGCATCATGGGATGCAAGGGCTGTGGTGGGAAGAGCACCGGGTAATTGGTGCAACCGATACTCATGCTTGCCAGCGTATCGGCGGGCTTGTTCTCGATGAGATTTGAGTTCTCATCTTTGATGGCTGGGGCGGCGCGTCGCGTGCCTTTCTTGTGATCCACGCGCAAGTCTAGTGGCTGCTCGGCCTCATCGGCGGCGGGTCGCGATGCAGGGGACATGTGTGGCCCGCCGGCTGGTGTTGCAGCACCTTTGCGGGAAGATAGGTCGAAAGGAACGTCGTCGTCGTCGGGAGGCGGAACGCGCACTGATAGTGGATAGACGGCCGCTTGCTTTGGGCTGGAGTGACCACTAGCGGCAACGAGCATCTTGCGAGGCGACGAGTCCTTTTCCCTCATCGTCGGCGGGGCGGTCGTGGGTCCGGTGAAGTAGGCTTTGGAGAGTGGCGCGGGAGCGCACGGCGATGAGGACGAGGGCGGTTTCGGGGGCAGGTAGCGAAGCCACGACGGTAGCGATTGATCCACAATGTTCATTAAGGAGTAGGGGATCTGAAACAGAAAACAAAGCAGACGGTTTTAGTGCGAGTGGAGTCGGTGATTAGGAAGAGTCTTCAGCAAACTTGGTTTGCTATGAAATGTCAGCGGCCTGTGAATGCGATTGACGCGTGGGATAAACGGCGCTGTGGATGAATAAAAACAGCGAGGAGAAATGGCAGTTGGATTTGTAGACCGTTCAAAATGTGATTGATAAGAATAACTAATGTTTGGCGTGCGGCGCGGTACGAATGATGGAGTGCAGATACGCACACTGCTCGACCAGAAACGTTTCACTTTTTATCTCAGCGACTGGATCTTTTCCATCTCGCAGCCGCACGTGTTTCGTAATTCAAATTTGAAAAGTATTTGAGTTTAGACCGTGGAGATTTTCTTTTTTCCAAATTATGTATATATACATTTTTTCCACGGTCCCCTTATTTTTCCAAAGAGAATAATTTGCTAGTTATTAACTTAGTGATTAGCGCCATGTAGCAGCCACGCAAACAGCATAAAACCCCAATATCCGTATCCTGCTGCGGTTTTTAATAGACCGAACACGGCATACACGAGCCTCGAGGACTTCCTGCATCCTTGGGCGCTGCTCGTGCCGAAGATCGCGTCCCTAGCGCGCGAAAGAAGCGAAAAAATTCCCAGATTACCGTAGCGGCGGAGAGCGGTTGCTCTCGTTCGTTCTCGTATGCGCACGGCGACGTATCCGTTACGTCCCGACACGATAGCGAAGCACTCGCAGGCAGCACGACGACGCTCGATAACGGCCGAGCAAAGTGCTCGGCTTTTCTTAAGGCTAAGAAAGTCGCGCAAGTCGCCAGCGAGAGCATCGACAGAAAAGAATCGATTTCAACGATCTGGAGGAAACCAGCCGCGAGTTTGCTCGCGGATTACATAAATCGCGCTATTTCGTCTTGTGTAGGCTTGCACTTTTTGCGGGAATGCGTCAAAAGCACGCCAGATACATGCGGCAAGTATGGTACGTGATATGTACCAAAATGACTTAAATTGGATGTATTGAGATATAGATTGCTTATTGTTGAGTTTACTTCTTCGAAGTTAATGACAGAATTTGATTTGCAATTTGGACATTGAGACCCATGATGTTTATGTAATATGTTCATATCCCCCGCAACAGCGCATCAGATGGAAAAACAGTAGAGAAATAATGGAAAAAGACGAAGTTTATTGAATTGGACTGAACATAAACTCTTACATAAATCCTAAAGAAATTTATTCCGCGTAGGTGTTGAGGTTTTTTTGTCGAGATACATGAAGGAATAAAATCAAACTAAAATCTATAAACTACATGAATCTTTCGCTTTGCCAACCAAATAACAAGAAATACGCTCATTGATTTTGACATTTTATCAGAAGCTGCGTTGGAGGCATCGATTGATCTTTAACCTCCCCGTTGCCAGATGCTTCAGTTTCATATAATTTTTGCATAAACCGCTTAGTGGATTCACTATGGATGACTAATGAGTGACTAAACACACGTATTTCTTTGTTGCCATTTTTTCATTAAAATAATTTCACTATCCCATAGTTATTCGTTTCCAAAGATCCCAACGCACCAGATATCTTGCATTCAATTTTTCAATTTTATTGCAATCTTTCATACGTCTAATTAGTTCATTTGTTTTAACCGAAACTATAATCAAATATAATCAAATCTCGCGCTACTCGATCTCGCCTAATAATAAAAATAGAGGGCTATACTTAATTCAATTAGGGCGATAATCGAGAAATAATCACTGGTTAAGAAGCTAGGTGGCATCGTAATGAGCGGTAGAAAAAATCGACAAAAATGAAAGCACCTGAGCATCATCGCAGATGGAGATGGATTGAAAAAAAAGTAATGAAGATAATGAGGAATAACGACGATACGGCTAATTTACTTGGATTACCATGTGAAAGGGCTTCCTTCTTGCTAGTTGATCTATTCGTCGCCTGCTCGAGGGAACAGTAGCCTTCAACAGCAGCCTCAAAGAAGGCAAAAACTAGGAGAGGACTTTGTACCTCAGGCTGAATAGGAAACTTGTGGCAAATCGTAGTATTATCTTCATCAACATTGGAGAAGCTAATGAGTTATTTTTTAAACCCCCATTTAACTAACGAGAGGCTCTACGCCTTGAAACCATTCTTAGCAAAAAGGTAAATCAATATAAAGCCATACAAACACAATAAGTAAGAGAATAAAAGAGTCAAAAGAGGTGGAAAAACAAGACTGACTATATATTATATTAATGCAAATAAAAAAAATATTAATACGGTTAGTAATTCCAATAATGTATTTGGTTTGGAATGGATTTTCCGATATCTGGTTGCGGTCTCAGCATTGTTTCCCGGACGAGGGAATATCTGCGCTGTGCCAACCGCAGTTTCTATTCCATCTTTTATTGAATTATTCGCGTATGTACTGCTGGCTGTTTCATTCACGAAAATTGCAATCCGCTCGAGTAGAACCGATGTTTCTCGAGGATTTTTCGCATCGCTGTTGCGCGCAGCAGCTAAGTAGTGCCTACAGGTGCGCGCAGACCATCCTCAGCTCGATTGGGATCAAAGGTTGTCCGCTCGCTGCGCTAGAAGTTTCTCATTTTCCGCATTTTTCCGGCATCCATTGCACCGATCGCATTTATTAAAGATCAACACGTCCGACAAGTATCTCCTATACTGAGTGTCTTCCACAAGCATTGTAACCCCATCATCTAACAAATTCTTTCGCGCATAATAATACATGATGAGCATGAATGATTGGCTTTGTATTTGTTAGTAGAAATTGTTAATTTCAAGTTAAAACTGCATTGAATCTAATCTTAGTTTTCTTTCGATAGTTTTTACATCACTAGGTGCGTAATAATAATAATACCACTCCGAATGTGGAGTAGATATATTTCTTATCCGCACGGCTGGCTTGATTACGCCTCACTTAACATAACTGATGCTCGTTTTTCTTCCTCGCTGCCTGCGCGAAGAAGAATTTCAATTTCTTGCAATAAAATCGATGCTGATGCGCGGTTAGAAATTACAACTGTAACTCGGCTTGTTTCTGCTTCTTCTTCTTGTTCCACTTGTCTGTTTTTTGTTTAGGATGCTGTTGATGAAATCTCTTCGCATCGAGAGGCGATTTATGAATACAGCTGGCGATCATTTTGGGCGTGTCGCACCTAGAGTTTCAACATCATATGAACTGCCATTTGCGATTATATGCCAATATATTACGGCAATCAAGGGATTTAAGTATAGCAATAGATTGCCTATCAGTTTTTCTTATAAAATTGACCTTAGAAAAATTGTATTGAATTTTTTAATCGAGAGACAATTTAATTTAAAGAGTGAGCGACAACAAAGCAAGAAAAGCAGCGATTGATTTGCCATCTGTGTCCAACCCGAACAGAGATTAGAAGCTCATCGAAGAGGCAACGGAGTTTCGATATTAGCCGCCGCCGCCATGTGTATCAACGCAAAATGTATCAACGTTCGCCGATAAATCGAGCACTTTCTCCGTGCATAGACGCGGCGTAGAACACACGTAGCCGTCGAGTTTATGCGCTCGGCCAGAGCTCCATTCGTCTCTGTCGGCGACGTCGTCGTCGTCGTCCGCTCGCTTGGACGACGACGCCGAGGCGCGCCGAAGAAAGGCGCTCGCGAGCTGACCATTAGCGCTTGATTTGCGAGCGTTTCGCCAGCGCGCCGGCTGATATATTGCTCCACATTATTATTGCCGGCCCCGGCGTGCAAGCGCGAGCTGGGGCCAAGCCTTGATCGCGCTGAGCGCACAATGCGCGGAATAGAGTCGCGACGCGCCGAAAGAAAGCGCGCGAGGCCCGATTTTGTTTATCGCCGCTCGTGGACAATCCGCGGCGAACGTGTGTTTGCAATGCATGTAATGGCCCAGACGCGCTGTCGATGCAAACTTGTTGCTACATTCATACAAGCATTCATTGAATTTTAAATGCAATCCTCAAAGCCAGAATTAAAAGTTGACGATTTACGGTTGCTTCCTTGCGGGATGTGTTTACCATCGCAGCTTGGCAATTATACAAATGATGGCAGGCAAATTTTGCTTTTCTTCTTTAAACGAAGACATAATCGACTAAATGAAAGTAAATCAAGTCTATTTAAGTTTTCAGTTATTTCAAGTTGAAGTTGAATAGTAAATAAAAGTGATTCAGTCAATCATGTTTTTCATTCGTTTTAATCGACGTTTAATATCCACATAAAACAGTTCTTCTGCGTTCTTTCGCGCCTCGCGAAGCACTACGCACTTCCCGCGATTTCTATTGTGCTCACTAGCAATGGAGATAGCTATCGATCATTCGATCTGCTCGCATTTTCGGTCCACCGTTATGCATCAGTGAGTCCACAACAAATTTTCATCTTCGCGCGCGGACCACATTCTCAACCGGATCTAACTTCTAATTTCGTATCTGCGCGTCGCGATCGAGATTGATTTATCCAAAAGCGAGTGCTTCCGTTTTCGACGCGCTTTAATTAGCCACATGTGCACGTTATAGCAAGTCGCTCGCGCGGATGGTTAGGAAGAAGAAGATTAGATGAAGAAGAAGAAGAAGAAAAAACGCAACGATCTACTTTCATTGTCCAGTACCTACTCGACGCAGCGCGGATTTCTTCTGGCGATGCGCGGTTAGTTTCTACGAACAATCTGATCTAGATTCGAGCGTCTCTTCTGTCACCGGCTGCGATTCCGCGTTCGCTCAGCGGACAACTATCACTTTTACCAATTGAATAGCCATCTAACTCGAGCGGTGATCCAACATCGCTGTTACGAGTTGGTTGTTTCGATTCTTCATTACGACGACGCCATGCAGGACGCTGGACGCTGGATGAAGACAGTGGCTAAATCGATTTGATTCGTCGATTAGGATCGAATTAAAAATGTTGCTTTCTTTTTGTTGTGGTCAAACGCTTTTCGTGCATACTATTGCAAAATCAAATAGGTATTGTGTAAATTAGAATCCAAGTAGGTACGTACAATTTTCTACGTCCGTCGCATCGACAAATTACAAAAATCTCAATCGCTGCAGCTCGCGATTGGCATGCGATGCGCTCGCATTGTCTCCTGCCGAGTTCGCGTGATGGCATCTTACGCACGCAATCGACGACAAATTAATCCTGCCATTTGCGGGCAGACGCAGTGAGCAGGCATCTCCATATCGATGCATCGCAACAATAAAAATATCCGTTTAGAGAATTAATTAAGCGACGATTAAAAATGCAAATAGAAGGTAAAAAGCGAGGTGTACCGGCGCGCCTCGACGGTGGCGAGAAAAAAGATGCGCGTCTTCTGGGTAACAATAAACAAGCTATGCAAGGGAAAACCGTCGCCGTGATGATGGACATTCCCGAATTTTAATTAATCTCTTCTCGGACTCAGCGGCCGCGGTCGATCAATGGCCCATAACGCGACCGGTAAAGTTCATTAAAGAAATAATCGTTTGCGACCAGCGCGCACTCCGGTCACTCTTTTCTTTGAAAGATGCTGCAACCGGCCGGACGAAAGCTGCATATAAATTCGGTGATAATGGCGCGCGAGCTTCTTTGATTCCATCGCGAGGCGCACAGAATTCGCAGTAATGTGCGCGCACAATTACTTTAATTGACTAATTAAAATCTACGGGATGACAGTTTGCATACAATGCTACATAGTTTTCAAGCGGCATCGTTTCCGAATGGAACTTGAACAAGTTCTTTCTTAGAGCTTTCCAAATACAACAAAAATATATTTGAAAAATGCTCGATTCCACGTTTTACCAAATTTGTAGTACATTGTTGGTTTGATTAAGAAATTAATTAAATATAATGTTTTATTTTAACGAATTGAATATTACTTAAGTATATAAATGTATAAATTCTGAAGTAAAATCTATGACGAATTCATATATTTCCGCGATGTAGATAATAAACAATTTGGTTACATAACGTTGCGATCACAATTGAAATTAACATATCATTTCGTATCCTATTGAAGCAGCTTGAGCGATTATCATAAACGAAAACAATGACAATCTCGAGCGGATTTCGTCCTCCTATTCCACGTCGAAAGATTTATTTTCACTCTTGAACTCACTTGGCTGGCAGCATCTCGCCGCGAGAATCTCAATTCAATTCAAAGAAATTCAATGAATATGGGATTAGATAGATCATGATTGGACGCGCGCGCGCACATATGTAAAGCACATACATAAATAAATAAGTTGATGTGGCGCGAGCGCGGACGAGCAACGAGATGAATAAATGCATGTTATGAATGATGAACCGCTTGCTTCCATTGAAAACGACGCGCTCTCGAATAATAAATGAATTATGGAAATAGAGGCAATGCCCAAAACGGACGCAAATTACATATTGAGATTAGGAGGGATTATTAAAATCGAAGATCGCCGAGGATGTCGGAGATGAACCTCGCGCGATTTGCATATAATGTGTTATTACGTCTACGCAACGGACGCGTTTGGTGATGCTGAACTTTGACGCTGAATTATTTGTAAATTAAGGCTGGCATTTGAATTTTGACGAGTGCACCTTAAAAGCTTGCTTGTTCAATGAAATTTAGTTAGTTTGGTTTGGCAATTGTTCTCCGTACTAGATTCTTGCTAAACTTATTTTTACTGCCATCAGCGACACTTTCAATTAGAATACATAGATCTAACTTTGTTCTGCACCCCAAACAACGTTTGAATTTCAGGTGCACAAAAGAATTAATTGCCACCCAAAGTTATACAAATTGATGAAAAGTGAAAGACAAATCGAAAAAGACGAGGAGAAGAATTTAAAGGATTGTTTCATGCATTCAAAGGACACGAATTTCCATATGAAACAATGCGAGATGCAGCGTCGAGCGCATGTATGAATTTAATTATAGCTTTAATAGAATAATAATCGAAGCCTGGCAATGCTTTAATCGAATTAAATGTTGCATCAAGATGTGCGCGCAGTTGAATTAAAGAATTAGAAAACAATCATGAACAATACGTCATTTGAATGTACCTACGGGCCGCGGCGTCGTTGCCGATTTTGATTTAATTATATTGCGATGTCGCCTCGTGCGAATCTACCGTGTGCGCGTCGCAAATACGGCCATAGCCGTACTTGGCAGAACTGTAACAGAGCGCGTTCGTTCCGCGCCCGCTAATGGTCATCTCGGTTTACCGGTCGAGGATGAGCACTGCGATCGTCGCAACGATTGCCGGCGAGTTTCTCAATTTGTGCATGTTATCACAGCCTGCTTTGCGCTCCGGCATTCATTAGCGGCGCTGCGAATCGGTCGCCGATCGGTTTCCCATAGTAAAATGCGCCGTGTGATGTCGGTTGATTGATAAATTCTCAACGAGCTGCGCAGCTGCGAAGACGGGACTGTGACAAATTCAGAGCGGCATGTCCTGCTGCTCCGACAAGGTGTCGTCTGTCATTTCTGATGGTCAATGTTACATTTAGAATGTTTCGTTAGTTGTTTTGAGATAGTAGGTACGTAAGAAATATGTAAGATGATAATTTTCCACCTCGAACAAAAATAGATATAATCAAGAAAACGAGAACAATTGAAGCGAGAACAAAAGGGAATGATTGGCAATGGTCAAAGTTAATTATTAGTCGGCGCGCTGCGAAAAGCGGCGCAGAAAAGTAGCGTTGCGCCTGTCGTGCGCAATAATGTGAGAGTTTTTCATCATTTTTGCATTGGCGCACGAACACAGCCACTATTAACCTTGCTCCATATTCGCATTATTCATCATCCTCTTTAAATCGCTATAAATCCGTCTTGCGGCATCCGTCGTCGACACAACAGCAGCAGCAAACAATTCCAAACAATTGCACTGCATCAAGTACAAGCGAGCACGGCAAACGCCACGACGCGCGTCCGACGTCTCGAGCGTCTTGAGCAACGCTTCATTTACTCGACGCGTAAATTATGCGCGCGCCAAACAAGTGTAAACCGATTGCGCGTGCGAAAACAAAACGCTCGCTGTATTGTTCGCGGCTCATGACTCAATCGCTTTTTTCGCGGCAGCGGCCGCTGCAGAAATTGAAAAGCGCGCGCGCACGGCGTGTCAGAGGTCGGCACGTGACCGATCTAATGTAATAGAAGCGCGAGCGCGCGCGAGCCACAAACGGATCGGAAAGGTGCAATCGCGAGCGCGCGCGCCGCCGCTCACGATCCGCGGATCCACGATTCGCACGAAACTTACGAGCGCCCGGACGCGAACACCAGTAAACACGGCGCTCGAAAGGACCGACCGACGCGAGCGTGCGCGCGAAGAGAAAAGATGACATGCGGAGACATAAATTGCGGTAATGATTCAATAAAACACCCGCGCGGAGGGGCGCAACAGCGACATCGCGCTTATGATGATATGCCATTGCTTGTACTGAAACGGTAAATGATCTCTGCAAAAGGGTTTTGTTTACTTATTTTCGGGCTATGAAAATTGAAGCAATTTATTGGAATCTAATATCACCGAGTTTGACTTTAGACAATTTCTACAAGTTGGGAAATGCGAAGATATCTTTTTACTTGATCCACGCAAAAACCAGATGTGCAAAATATTTCTATTCTAATTGATAATAAGATTTAAAACCGAGACATTTTGCAATGATAATATTGTGGTTATATTTAAATAAGATTTATATCCAGTTTACAGACCGCGTTTGTGGCTTGTAAAATTGGAGATAGGCAACATCAGGGGATTTCCACTTTCCAAGAACGTTTACTAACTAAAATATATGATGAAGAGCAAGATAGATAAGCAAAAAATATAATATTAATATAAATATATTATTAAAATAGCATATCAATATTTATTGATTTTCATGTTGATGATACTTAACTATAATTAATAATGTATTGAATGCATTTCGTCTGTCCTGTCTAGATATCATTGTCTTCAAATCAACAACGCTAAACATTCAATCCAGACATCTTTTACTGGTATAATATACATTGATAGACGTGCAATTTATTAGCAAGCCATTTACGCGCAATCAAAATAAGTCGGATAGTACTTCAGTAATTGATCATTGCTATTGTATAATTGTATAATTGAAACTGTTAATAAGCAGCGTAGAGGATGAGAAAATGAAAGCACGCGTCGAGAGCAAGAGCTGCAAACGAGACAATGGGCCATTTGCATAATCGATATTCATACTTAAGTATTTTCATCGCTCGCAAAGCAGCGTCGTTACGTTCGCACTCAGCATCATCAATATATTAGTCAATTTTCACGCGTGGATTAACCGCGGACGGCAATGACAACGGACGACGTTGAAAGTTCATTTTTATGGATTTTTAATCCGTGCTCGGGTATCATATTCGTGGGTGTGCTCACTGTATTACACCATATGTCAATACGTTTGACATTCGATTTATCGCTTTTATTTCGTTTGGCGCTTTTTCTACATTTCGCTTTGCGTGCGAGGTTCGAGCGGAGAAAGAGCATTTGATTGAGCAATCGATCAATGATCGCGTTTTTCCAGCAATCGTTTTACGACGGAGACTGCGCGCGCGCGCGTGTCGATTAGCAAAGTGACTTAAGTCATTCGAAAATCATAAAACCGCGTTGGAGAAAAGTGCTGTTTAGCGAGGCGAACTTTGACCACTTATATAAGTAAATGTGTAACAAATGCGCAAGTGAATATAGGTTGAAAATTTACTTTGGTTGGAAGATGTAATAATTTCTTTTATTTATTTCTTTCAATTAATAATTTGTACTTAATAGTGTAATAGTTAATTTAATTTACATGTAATTTTTATATTTTACCATTTTATTTGGAATATACTTATAGTTATTTAAAAGCGTGCGTAATTGGTTATTAAATGCGCATTTACCTTTTGTATAAAGTTATACTCAACATAAAAATACCAATTAGATACACAATTAATTCATTATCCACACCATAATCTGTTTACATTCAGCTTAATTTAATTTACAATAGCATGAAATAATATTTACAAAATTTGGCAACTTCTATTTTAATATGACTTTCCTTCTTCCTCGATAAAATACTCACCAACTCTGCGATGTGATAAATTCTTCTTGCTTCTTCGCCCCTTTTGGCAACATTATCAAGCATGCATGACACTCTTAAACAAATTTATTGACAATAATTGACAATCTTTAAAAGTTTGAATCTTCAAGTGTAGAGTGGTTCTTGTTCTTCGCGCCACCGAGGCCCTGCGCGTGGATCGGCCGCGGAGCGTCCAGTGGAAATTCAGTCTTGGACTTCCTGCGCAAACTTCGAAAAAGTTAAACGTGTGCGCCCAAACGATGTAGATACGTGTGGAGATTGTCTCCAGTTGTTTGCGCGTTGCGCCAGCGTGTGAGAAAAAAAATGTAACGAAAAACCTACGCAAAACAATAGCCGACAATTGATGTCGTCGTTTATGTTTCGCTTCGTTTGCGTCGGGAGCGAAATTACTCAATAATATGAGAACTGGAGTAACATCTCTTCTATTATTATTCAAACAAACAAACGCTCTCAATTTAGGCTACAAATTTACAAACGTCGCAATTAACGCGACGACACAATGAGCGTTTAATTAAATGAAGATCATTGCAAAAAAAGAAACACATAAAACCGGACAAACTGTCACTAAGCAAGTTGAACTATATAAATTTGACAAAAGACGTGTAAATCTGGACATTCTTCGTCTTTACATGCAATCAGCAAAAAATTGAATTGAAGACACAAAACGCCAACATGAAAAACGTTTTTGTTTTGTTTTATTTTATTTTAGTTTTTGTTTGTTTCTAGCGTTCGTTTAAGTCATTTTGAAATTATCTAGTCTCATTTTATATTGAAGTGTATATGTGTACTTTTTGGGTTTTGCGTGGAAAACAATAAAGACAATGAATAGTTGTCCGGTCGGGACACTAATGCGTTTAAAATGTATACCCGAGAAGATCCAATTAGCACTAACAAACCGTTTCGTTTCAATGTGACAAAACAAGTCCAAACTGTAATAGTAACGAGACAAAGAAATGCAAACCATGTGAAATCGTCGAATGAAAACGAGCTTGACAAAAGATGACAAAATTCGTGTAATTTGCCTGTCGTCTCTTGGCGTAATGAACTTAATGAATGCACGGCGTTTAGGCTGTTGCGCGCGCCCGGGACTGACTGACAGATTTTCTTCTTCACTGCACGCCTTGTTGCGCGCATTATGCGCCGATTTCCTATTTTGTCCACGTTAATTGCGCGCGAGTCGTTCAAAAATTTCGATTTCGAGCATTTCTCGGCACTCTCTCATTGTGTCATTACGCCATAGCATAATGTAGAAAGCATAATTAATTAAATAATAGTTGATAAATAATAGCTCTCTGTGATGTACTCACCGTGAAAGGCTTCGTCGATGAAAATTCGTCGACGAAATCCTCACTGGGAACTTGGCAATTTCACACAAACGCTTAGACACACTGAGTCCTTAAAATTTTCCAACAGCAGCAGCAACAGCAGTATTAGAAAAATATTAATAAAATATATCATCAAATCCTCTCTTTTTCAGCAAATCAATAAGTCGCACTGCTCTTCAGCGCTCACTTTGCAAATCCTGCGCGGGGCGCACACATCTCCGAATTAAGTCACGTGTACTCAAGCTAAGTGCGGCGCGCACATGTGCCGTCGGCAGAAGACACGGACGCCCGTGCGTGCGGTGCTGGCGGCGGGAGCTTGTCCTGGTGCTCTGCTCCGAACGGCGTCCGAACAGACACTGGCGGATGCTGGCCACGGCGCGGCGGCTTGCGATGCGGTGATGATATGGTTGGGATCGCTCTCGCGAGCCGCGAGCCGCGCAAGAAGAGACGCGATGTACGTGCACTACGTACGTACGTTGGCCGCTCGCGCGAGCCGACGACGGGCGGGTCGCTCTGATTTTTCGCGTTTCGCACTTCTCAAACGCCGCGCACCTCTTTGCACCTCTTCGCGCGCTCGCATCGAGCCTACGCAAACCTTGTTGCGAGCCTTGTTTCAATTAAGCTTGCTTTTAAGGAGACTTCAATGCGAGCGCATTCTTAAGGCAGTTTTAAATTGATTCATAAATAGTTCAGCGAGCTATAATTCATTTTCTTGATTTACACCTGGGTTTACTTCTTAAAAATGCTTTTTCGACATCAATCTGGGATTTAAGGAAACTTTGACTACCATTCGGGCAATAGTAATCGTATAGTAAAGTTATGGTGATTTCGATGCCGTGCAAGCAAGAATCATTTAATCTTACAGCAATTAGCTAAACATCGTATAAAGCTAATTATGTGGTATATTATCAAATATATTGCCAAAATATGATAGCCATTAAGTATATAATTCTACAGGCGTTTATAGCATCATAAACACACCATTGCATGATTTCCCAGCTAATCATCTGGTACAATAACTAGTGACAATCCATCGCATTGTACTCGCAAACAATCTCGATTAACTTTGCACAGAGAACCAAGCGTTTAATTGACTTTTACTTTTTACATCGGAGTCGCTTTTGCTCGATTTTACGCGTACACATATGCGAATGTGTGCGTGCTCCAGTTCGTGGTAACGTTCTTCGCTCGCCTCTCGAGATATCGAAAGTGGTCATCTGTCCCTCCTCGCCTATGCCGCGCGCGCGACCGTGTCCGCACACATGCGACAGAAGCAATAGAGATCGGCGAAACCGGAGCGCGAAAGAGAGCGGCGGCCACATGCAACTTCCTGCTCTGGACAACTTTTGCGCGAACACCCGACCACGCCGACAACTTTTATTTCGCCCCGCCGACTTACCTAACCCAGCTCGCCGCCAGCCCGCCGAAGGTAATGCGGGTGAGGCGGGCAACACCGGGACGCCGCCGCACTACACCGCGCTGCTGCGAAATAATAATGATTGATGATTTTCAATCAGGAAAGTGTCAACCGCATTAGGCATCTCGCCACCTGGCCGGTTGCAAACTCGCAAGAAATACGACCTGCCACCTAACACTCCACATACGTGCCCGTCGATTATTGTTGAAACTATAACAAATCCAATATCTATTCAAAACCATGAGACAAAGACAACCACGCCGATGACGCCTTCTTGTGGTACATTATGCTCCAAGACTTGGCATTAAATTTTCCATTTCGTGTGTTTCCTGGTGCGATTTTATTAATATAAGTATCTCTCATCTCTTCCAGTCTTCTCTATTGTTTTTGTCATCATACAAACACACTCGGAATCAACACCAAATCGAATATAAACTACTAATATATGTAAACTATAAGAAAACTTATAATGTGTTAATGAATTTTAATGAATTTACTGCTATGCAGCATTGCCCATACATTTGATTTACGAACATCGTAAATTTGTCGAATACAGTGCGCAATCAGATTCCACGCTGTCCATAGATTTTTATAGCATTTTATTGGTCTTGTACGCATTCCGTGGGCATGTAAGCACGCTGCGCAGTTGCTATGATCATGTTGGAAAATGCAAAAATTGTGTGATTCTCAATGGCGAGGCGAAAAATTCAGCGTGCGTCGCTCGATATCGCAACGCCCGGCAATTGGTCATGAAGATGAGCTTGACGTTGGGTAATGCACAGCTCGGGATTTATTAGCGGCTTCACTTTACAGTGGGGGGACTAGTAGCGGCGCAGCTAATCAGCGTACGATGTGGGAGGCATATATTATGTGCTTCACTTAGCGGATTCCACATAAAAATAATACATCACACATCCACAGTTTAATTACATTACATTATACTTTAATATAACAATGTTGCAACTTTGCAATTGAAGATGGAGCATGGTGGGTGACGGGTGGGCAAAGAGTAAAGAGTACAGCTAAGAAGACATTTAGAGGTTTTAAGATGCACCTATTGACTTTAAATGTGGCCTGTAAATATCTGAGCGAATTTTAGAGTCAAATCAGATTTTGACACGACAAGATAAAACGGTTGCCATTACTGGTCTAAAACAACACTGCCCACATGTGCGCGTGTGTTAGTAGGTGATTGTTGTTTCGCAGCAAGAACGCTCACTGCGGAGATGGTGTTCGAATGCTCTGCTCGAGTGAACACGTCTCGACGCGCGTGTACAGTTAGCGCTGTGGTTGTAGCTGTAGCTCGCTGGCTATCATCGGCGGATGGCTAGCTAGTGATAGTAAAAGTGGCCACGCCTAGATCAACCGCACGGGGCAAAAAACGTAGCATTCCGTTAGAGCGCTGATAGTCTGATAACGCGCATGCAAGCGCTCGCAATTGCTCCTGCTCGACAAATGGCTGACGTGCTTGGGAGCAAACGGCAGCAGCGACCAGATGTTCCTGCGACGACGACAAATGCAGACAACGATATTGGTAATTGGATTAAATTCCTAGCTGCGTTATTGATATATGTGCGATAAAAGCTTAGAATATACTACTGATGATTTAATTAATTAATAAAGTTCCCACCGTTTAATTTCGTGTACGTAACTATGTAGAAGGTACATTCTAATATGTATTGCGGCGATTGTATGCATGCATATGACAGATATTCACTTTTATTAGATGGACAAAAAAATCCATTTAATTTTTTACCCAAAAAACTATTTGGAAACTTTTCAATAAATAAAGAATTCGTGTGGTAAGATTGTATTATAAAAGCTGCATAACAAATACACCGACCATTCTCCATCCATCTTTCGGTTGCATTACGTATCAACCATCACGATTATGTTGCCATTATACGCTACACATTGCATTACACAAAACAAATCTTTTTTATTTGTGCTTCAATAATGAGTCGAATGCGCGGCGCGCACGTGCCTCATCAGCGCTCGTTTTTTATCCAATTTCTAACCATCGAGACTCCGCCTCGGCGAAAGACTTGTTCTTTCGCCCGCGTCGTTTCTTGCTCACCCAGCAGCTACAGCTACTTTAGAAGCGCAATTAAGTCAATCCATTAAAGGTTTGTAAATTCTTAAGCCACCGAGCCGTGTTTTTGTTCAGCTACTCCATTTTACCATTCCAAAAATCCATTGTTGGAAAAAATAGATGAATATTACTATGTAGATAGTGGGTACATATATTATCGATATACCATGTTGAAATAGAATAAACATTTTTCTAAGCTTGTTGCAATTTTCTTCGATCTTCTGGTACTAGCTAGCTTACAGCAAAGGTGATGTATTACGCTTCGTGTTGCTCTGCTCTGATATGCCTGAAACGCGATGCGGAGCTCTGCAGTGAAAGTGACACATCCACTCGGTTCGCGTTTGGCCAGCGGACACGCCGCACACGCTTCATTTATTACGGAATTATAGCGCGCATGCAGATAGAGTTATTTATTTATTTATGAGTTATTTATTTTACTCTGTATCGGATGTTGTTACGTTATGTTACTACCTCAAGTGAGTGTAAAAACTAGAGCAGCCCATCGGACGAGATCCAAATCGAACTAGCCTGCGCGCTCCACGCACGAAAATTCGATGAGTATCGTGTAATTAGAAATTTCCGAGGTGACAGCTTTGATTGAAATTAGAAAACGAATATGCAACTTTTTCTTTTTGATAATACCCGTATGCATATATACAAACATATGACGAAGGAAAAAGTAATTACTACAAGATCGTCATTGGTTTTCACAACACTGAATCTAGAGCGACACCCAAAAATTGCATCTTCACTCAACTGATACCTAAAAGAACTTTTCCTTTCGCCTTCGCAAATTTTTTGGCTTTTACTTTTACGTGTCCAAGCTGCTGACGGACTCATTGAATGGAGTGCATTCGGTGCATTCACGTAATGCCATCGCCTGCAAGCATCTGTTCATCCTCGCCGCGCGCTTTTTTCGTCAGATGTGCACTTGCGACTTTTCGTAATATGTAACTCGTTCTGGTTGCGCACGTCGTGCAACAGTACTTCTCGCGGGCATCGCCTCGTCCTCGGCCGATTGTTACGTGTGACGAAAATGACCTACGTTACGTCGGCGTACGTTGCATCCTGCGAGATGCATCTCGCTGATGGCTGCGACGCTAAGACGGAGCGAGGTCCGCGCGTAGCAGACTGCCCACTTTTCGTATTTCGGTAAAGGTCAGACTGGTCTTCTTCACGACGCGACGACTCGGTCAGCAGTTGCGCACCGCGAAATTTTCTCACGCAATTTTTTTGCTTCATACCCACATATCGATTCCTTAACGATGTCCACGTGTTTTATTTCTTCGCTGTATTATCGTATCTACCTTCTTAAACTTTAATGGGTTTATAAAGACCCAAAACTCATAACAACAAGAAATGTCATTATTAAACAGATCTGACGTAATTTAAATCATCATCACAATTAGAAGATTCATCATATACAGAGTTTATTCCTATTAGGCGCTATAAGTATTCCATTACAGGTTTATCAATATAATATTAATTAATCTTTGTACTTTAGCTCAATCCAGAAGTCGAACACTCGATGCACGTGCAAGCATAACGATCTGCGTGTGAGTCAACTCTCACACAATGCGTCAAACTAGCTTTTGCACTTTATCCTGATTCCTTGGAGCTCTCCGCGCCACACGCGCACTGCGCGAACGACTTAAATGTCACCGGCATGCACGTATATAGCCGCGCAAGCCACATCTGCGCGTAATAATAACGCAAAAATTGTTATTAAGGCAATGTGGACTTATTCGGCGGCGTCTTTGTTTCAATTGTCTTTGTGAGTCTTATCTAACACGCTGAAAAGCGGCATCGCACGTTAGCAGCAAACTGATATTCCGAGAAAAATCCATTCTGAGCTGTGACTTACAAGTAGCTCTCAACTTTTGTCTGATTTGTATAAATTATTAATTGAGCAAAAGTGTAGTAGCTGCATTTTGACGTGTTTCTCATGAAGATTATAAATTATTTATCCAGTCACTTTTTATTGCACGACAGCTCCAAACATAAAAATTTATATTTTAGGTTTAAATTTTAATCATTTAAAGCCGCACGAAAATTACTAATGCTAATTAGTGGTTCTTTCTCTCTATCTATTTCTCCAACTAGTTCGGTGTTGGAATTTATGGTTACAAAAGTTGTTTTAACATAAACGATAAGAAGTCGCATGTAAATGAAGCTGTCAAATAAAACTGCATATAACTATCTGTGCATATGTTTGGGTGTCATATGTTTTATTTTTGAAATTGCGTTGACAACTTGATTAGAACGTTGTATTTCCTATATGTGGCAATTTTTAGATCGGTGGGAAAAACTACCGCATAAAAATAATTATTCTTTAAGCAAAGTATTTTCGTTTCTTATTCATTTTTTATTATTTCTGATTTATAAAAATGTCAGCTGGTATATTCAAGGTCATATTTATGACAGTTTCATGTAACTTCGGATAAATTCGTATATATATTTATAGCATATAAGGTAGACGTCCTCAGGATGAAGAAATCCACCACTGGAATCATGATCGACGAAGATTATGACATTTAAAAAGGTTGCCTAAAATATATCCACGTCCAACCTCAAAATGTCCAAACCAGAAGCTTACACATCGCTCCAATCGTGCTGCAACAAATTACGAAAACAAAGAACTTGCCAAGCATATTTGTAAATGTTAATAAAAAGGGCGTTCACATTCTCGCTCTTTCTCACTCTCCTTCGATTTATATATTTTTAAAATATTATCACACATCTTTAATTATTATATTGTATTGCTTAGACAATCACACTTGCCACAACATCAAGGTTTTGTATTGCATCGAGGCAGAGAAGGTGTTTTTTTGTGCGAATTACAGATAAAAATGAAATCGGACGAGTCAATGAAGTTTAACCAAACCGCGGTGCTGCTGCACAGAAAAATAACAACAAAAAGAACAACAACGAAGCGAAAGTGACATAGAAATACTAGGCTATGACGAGATTACGTTATGCTCGATTGAAAATTACAGCAAAAACGTAGCAAACAAGCGACGCCGTTGTTGAAATGCCGATCAGGGCTTTTTGTTTTGGCGAAGATATTTTTTTGCCCGTCCATCCGTCAATGTGCGTCGATTTTGAACGCTTCGCAAAAACGCTTTTCACAAATGTTTGCGAAGAAGAATGAGAGATGACAATTGCTTGAGAACGCTTTCCAAATCTGTCAACATCGATAACTATAAAAAATTGGTAATTCTTATCCAGTTAGTTTGTTAAATTAAATTTTCGGGTATATTTTGAAAGTATAATTGCCATTGCGATAGACATAATAATAATAGAATAAATATCAAAGATATGACGTAGAAGTCAGTTCAGGGCATTACAGATGAGAACTGTAGGAAGCTGATAAGTATGTGAGACTTAGGTAACTATTGCCTAACACAAATAAAATGCAGCGATCTAAACTCATCTAAAAATAAACTAATAGGTTTCGTTCTTCTTCTTGTATTAAATTCAAATTAATATTTTCATATGTCTAATAGTTTCTCAGGTAGAATTTGTAAAAGGGTTTAGAAAATATTGTATTTTTTATCCTTTTATGGCAAAAAAAGATAAATTTAGTAAATTGCTATATAAGTTACTATTAAATATTCAATCGGCTTTCAGATGGCATGGAATTCACTCCGAAATCGATTGATAAACAAGGCAAATAAGATTAAAAATCTAGTGTTCATTTATTTCAAAGATAAGCTCAGAATTTGAAGTAGTTTTAGCAATTAGTTAATACTCGAGAGGCTATGGTGCTAGTAGTACTAGTTTAAATGTGATTACTATGGTTCAACCTTAAAGTTTAAGAGTTTATGGAAAGTAGTGGTGCTAGGGCGCACTTGGGCGGCGGCTATGCACTATTTTGAGAGCCAGAGCGCCGCCTAGGCATTTTTTACCAAATGTATCAATCAAATTCAAAGTTAAATCTCTTTATTAATTATCATGTAATAAGTTTGTATCATATTTTTAAGCCGGACCTGGTAATAATAGCCCTGCCACTATTATTTTATTTAGCACTACACTCCTGTCATAAACCACAGAAGAAACGTTAATTAAAACAAGCGAAGCAATCCGAAATAATTTCTTTATCTGTTAAAATGTTGTAATAACTAGAAAATACTAAAAATCGGTAAGGCAATAAATAAAATCCTCGACACAAGCATCAATTCTTGTTATTGTTATGCATATTAATTTGCACGAAATAAATAAAATCGATGAATAGCTAGGGGCTTGCTTTGCATCATGCATTATCTTCATCAATTTGGTTTTCCTAGCCGAAAACGAGTCCTCCACGCGCATTCAAAGTAGAAGCAATAAATATAGCTGATAATAATGAGCACTCTACGACCATTACTAATAATAATCTATTGTTATGCCATTTTTAACGCGTTGCTTTTGGCAATTTTCAAAACTCTTAAGCGGCGAGCGGATGATTTGAATCTTTCCATGCACACAAAATGTCTTAGGAATGGTTTTCGGCGCGCGTTCGATGGATGATGAAGAAGAGAAGAAAAAAACGAACTACGCACACAACTAAATGAACGGTGAAGTGCAACGAAGCACGCCGAAAATACTAGCCTGTAAGTAAGTAAGCCACCTATAACTAATGAACCAGATACAATAAAGAGCTGAAAAGATTTCTATTTTAGAGACGGCTGGCTTAAAAATGCGTATTCAACAGAATTATTAAACAGCAACTTCCATTTTGCAGACAGAAACGGTATGCATTGTGAGCATGCGCAAACGAAATATTTTAGAGAATGCACAATGAATCAAGAAAGAACAATGACGGTTTTGATTGATAAAACATCATTAATTAAGGCAATATCCAAATCTCAGCTAATCCTGCCTTTTGTTCGTTTCGTTTGTGTTTCTGTCATATGTTTTTTTTATTTGTCAATTTTTACCTCAGGTGATTTATATTCTAATAGTTTATGTAAGTAATGTATAACGTCTCCAGTGTTTATAACAAAAACTTTGCAAAGCCACACATTGAATAATAGATTTTGCTACGTGATATCAAACAGGCTTTATGAGAATAGACATTGATTTAGTGAGCGTTTACATTAATTAAAACTTGATGCTGAGCAGGAAAAAAATAGCTGTGGAATAGTGTGAAATATTATTGGAGAGAACAGATTGGAAGGATATTTATTAAAGTAAATAATAATTTGTTTCAAATAATAGCTACTATTTGGCAAAAATAATTATATTATGGGTCATTCTATTGCATTGTATTTTATCCGGGCTAGGTATAACTGATTTTTATTGCTAGTAGCTGTTGTTGTTCTAATAAAATTTGCAAAATATTATATTAATAACTATAATAATTTTAGAGAAGAAAATTATGATTTGTTCGCAAAAGGAGGCATTTGTCTCTGAGGGGCGCTAAATCAATGTTTCGAAATTATACACATTTTTATAAATAACATTTTCAGGCTCTAAATTGGTGTGGAAGTCACTAGAAGAATTCGCCGGCTAGTAGTGACTTCTTATGGATTGTTTGTGCGAATGTACATTTATTTCTGGCGGAGGCGGAGGGCGCAAAACATTCAATTGTCCTCAGGCGCTGCAAACTTTACATTTGCTCTTGGGCAAAATTCGTGGACACCTCATTAAAAAAACTTCATCAGTTTTGGCATTCAAATCAATTAAATATTTATATGGAGCGGCACAGAGCCCACTGTGTTGCTAAAACGACTCCCCTGTTTGATTTCCACTGCCGTTTCATGGATAATTACTGTATAAACTCCGAATTTAATTGGCCATTGCTCATTTCATTTTCCTGTCTTAATTAATAATTTAACATACATTTCTATCTACTTCTACGTTATCGACTCTAGGGTATTCACCATTTATACAAATGATAATTGAAATTAGAGACCACTTGCTGTTTAGACGTATTTGCTATTTTTCAACCACCTCAACCACCAATTTTATCTTATCGTTTTTATATCATTGTCAAAGTAATACGGAATCATTTGTCATTGTTTGTCTATTTAATTTTATTTGACCTACTAGGAAACTGTAACTAACACTAACGTTTACAATTTTTTGATAAGAATGTCTAAAATATAATTTTCGTGATTTGCATCTATTTGTAAATGTTTGATTATAAAAATGGTTGTTGTCCATAAAAAATTTCATCAGTTATTGCAATTTTTTTTCTGGCAATTTTTTTATGCGAATAATTTCAGGAGAATCACTATAACTACTATAGTAAAATACATATCGCAAAATGTAGACATATTATTTTTACAAATACTCATAACCTAAAACAATAATTTATTTGTCGGAAGGAGGCGCCATAAACATTCGAAGTTGTTTGATATTTTTCTCATTTGCATTGTGTTTCATCGCAACGTTTGGGTATCTAACGCATTGTACTTTAGTCGTGGATATCATAGGAAATCGAGTTTTTAAACTTTTCTGCAAGAAACATTAAAAGCTGCAACGTCGTTGTAGAAAGCACCTCAAAAGGTACCTGCATTTTGGTATATAGCCCAATTCCCTGTAACTGGTAGATCAAGAGTTTAGTGAGGTTCATTAATGAACTGCCTATGACCTACCGAATTCTAAACCCGTCACTGACAACGACGACAATAAAAAACAACAACAAATTTAAAACCGAAAGTAAATCATTTCCAAAGACAATGAGCGAGCCATCAAGACGAATAAACATGATTAGCAACTCGAATAAAACGTAATTCATCATCGTCATAATCATTACATTACTCATCGGCCACCTGATGTTACCATTGTTAGAGATTTGCATGAACATTTGCTGCTAGCAGCGAGCAGGATTCGAGTAGATTGCAAGAACGACTGTTTTCGCATAGTTGCTCAATTCCAAATTATGCTAGCACAGATAGCTCCAATATAAACGAGCCTAAAAGAATACAAGTGTCCCAATGTCGTTATTGTTATACGCCAACCTTCTCTTAATCGGGTAATTCCATCAAAAATGAATTTTTTTTTGCTTCAATTGCCGTGCATTACTTTACCATAATTCTGCAAACTACAGCAATTAGCAATATCAAATGCATCAAAATGCAGCATACAATCAGCAATTGCTCTATGCCCTAGCGGCACCGCATCGCATGCGAAACGAGCATAATATTAACATAAACTTGTTGTGAGAGTTGCGAGGAAAAGCGCGTGCGGAAAGCAGCACCGGATGTGAAACTCGTCACTAGTTGCCGCCCATGCTAAATGACTATCGCCGCCACCTTTGATTGAATTGTCGAGGGGATAGCGGGCAATGCCTACTATCCGAAGACCTAACTAGAGATAGATGGATAATGTCCAGTGGCGGTTGTGGTGCCGCACGTTCGTCGGCGGCTGGTGACGCTACGCGGAACAGCCGTTAGAATACTGCTCCAGTTTAAAATGACTTTCGATTTTCGTCAAATATGGCCAGCAGTCGTTCGATATTCTCTCTCATTTATTATTTTGCCCGCACGCTCGCTTTATGTCGCTTTTATCTACGAAATGTGTCCATGCGCAACTGGGCACGGCACTTTTCCTTCTTCTTCTTCTTCTTCTGCTTCTTCTTCTTCGCTACCAACCTCGACTAGTTTCTGTTAAAGCTAATCTGAATCAAAGCACAGAGAATATTCTTTACGCGGAAAAAAGCAATGCAACATTGAGGAAGGCAATTTATTCGTTTAATGTGTGTTTACTTACATGGCATGCTTTTATACAGAGTTGGATTTAATTAGCGAATAGAAGTCGGGTTTAATTAGTTTGATTGTGTAAGTAAGTAAGTAAGGCTTCAACTTCGAGCAGAGTGGGTCTGACATATCAAGCTTCATAATTCATGACAGCTGATTCCAAAACTTAATGCAATGTAAACCTAGCAGGAAATGTAACATAGCGATACGTGGACAGTCCACCGAAATAAATAACGAGCTTACTAATCTGACTAATGTGGTCGTTAAGTATGTATGCAGAGCTTTTTTAAAATCATTTCGTGAAGTTGATGCTCTTTTCATGGTGTAGCCTGCTACAAATCAAGTAATCACTAAGCTTGTGTGCTTATTTTTTCTTGAAATCGTAGAGAAATAAATGTGTAACAACAAGTGAGTATGTTGTACGTATTTGTATAGCAGCGCGGTGTTTAGTAATATATTGAAGTCAGCATTGCATTCGCAAGCCGTCTCGAAAAAGGTGATAAAACTAGGCGTTTCGCTTTTTCGGCGCGGCTGCATCAGCAGCAGCAGTCGAGAAATAGAAAAGGCGTACCACATAAGTTATGCCATGCAGCTTGTTGTCCGTTGCCACACTTTGCATTTCGCGTCGCGTTTACTGCCTTGCTGCAATTTATACCGGCGCATTCGAGCGGCCCAAGTTGCAACATCGGATCGACAAGTCGTCCGCGCGCACCGCGCAGATAGCTAGAAAAAGTTGAAAAGTTGTAGGTGTTGCTACGGTTATTGCACCGCGGCCGCTTGCGCTGACCGCAGTTAAGATGCGGGAAAAGAGAAAATGCTTTTCCTCGCGTTGTGTCCTCGCATGATGTCCACGTTAACTATGTTTTCGCCTATCTATTAGCCCAAGTCTTCCTCACACTACGACAGCGAGCAGAAAGAAGTCTATCGCAGAAAAGTGAAATACAAGAAGGAAGCGTACAAGAGCAGATTGCGGTTGAATCTTTCAATTAGAATCGCGGATTGCAATTGTAAATGCAATTATGCGATCATGTTGGGCCGCGATTAGAATAGCGTTTGTTCGTCGCTGTGGGCTAGCGGAGGATAGACAATTGGCCACTCAGTCTCCGCGACTGGTTCGGTTCCGCGAACTGAATCGGCTGTGCGCTCCGAGCTAAATGTCACCAACTGCATTTTTCTTCTTCCTCTTTCGTCATCGCCTCATGTTGCATGTATGCAAATGCGGTCTATAAATAAATAACTAGCCAATTGTCGCAATGCCTGGCGATATTGTTACAACGTGCGTTTCTTCCCCTGCGTGCTAGATGTCAATGTCATTGCGAAGCGAAAGTGTCGATGCCGGTGGATTCCTGCTATCGGCAACCCGTTACGGCAAAAACTGCGAATATGCCTGGTGGTAAATTGGTCGCGATATGGCCGATGCCAGAATGGGCTTGATGTCGATGGCAATCTTAATTGCACGCTGTTTGCGTATTGTTGGCGCGATTTTCTTGGATACCGCGGCTGTTTATTGGCACATTTGAATGCAGAGCAGGCGGAGTGTAGGCCAAAAAAGAGGAAGAGATGCTGCGATAAGAACGGGCGACGCGTCGTGGAAATTCCGCTCGGTGCTTAGTTAGAACGCGACAAGCACAGCGCTCGTAAAATTTGCATCGATTGAACTTTTCAATCAAATGCCCGATTATAGCTGGTCATCAATCACAGCTGAAGTGCTGGCTAAAAATCACGAATTCGAATTAGATCCGGATTGCTTGCATGTCGCGGTAGGTGTGGGGCGGCAGAAGAGTTTCCTTGGCACAATTAGAAGGTTGCAGTGGCGCTACTTCACGTCCGCTTCACAATCACCGATTGCGTGCATACCAACTTTGTTTAGGAGCGCGCGCTGATTGTGATTGTCGCCGGACGGTTTTTTGCTCGCCGGGCTTTGTTGTGGATTCGATCGGCTTTCAGCGAAGTCATGCGGAAACTTTGGGCTTTGGCCACGGCCAAAATCGCATTGTCTATTTCCCAACGCAACTCAGTGCGAGTTAACGCAATTTGCTAGCGCGCGCATTCTAGCCAGTGATTGCTGGCGAAGAAGTAGCTCAAGAAGTGAACCAGTTGCGCACCGCGCGCGGATGGCACTCCGCGGTGCGGCCGCGGTTTGCTTGCTTACTAGCTGCTGCCTATTTGAAAAGCGCGTCTAATTCTAATGCGAGCGAGTATTACACACACACGCAGCTAGATAGTCGATATATTAGACAAACGCGCAATGAGCGAACCACACCCAATTGTTGTTGGCAGCTTCGCTTCTCTTCTCTTGGCGATCGGCGACTCGTCGACCTACAATATGACATGCCAACACTAGTTTTTTCTCTTAGATTCTTCTTTGCCTAGCCGCGAGTTTGCTCAGCAGCCTCACACGCGCGGATCTGTCGCTCACTACTTCTGCACAATACGCCGCTAAATGTTACGTTTCATTGTCGTGGGTTCCTGTTCCTATTCATCGTTGAACTCTCCCGAATGTTGACATCTCTTTGCTTTATGTGCACCCTTCTGATCATCTTATCTGAATAACTCGAAACAGTGATCTTGTTCAGCTTAATTTCACTATTATTTCCTAAGCATAAGCCTAGTTTAATCACGAAGATGAACAATAAACAGAAGCTGCGCTTTCGGCCGCGACTGACCGCATACAATTAAGTATTGTTCCTTCTCGCAAGCATGGAGCGCGAATAGAAGGTAGTCATAATAAATCCAACGACTTCATAAATCTATCAATCGCTAGTGCTAGAGCGCGAGTCGCGCTCGCACGCCGTGCGGGGGCCGCAAAGTCGTGGCAGCGCCGTCGGTTGCCGTCGCCGCGGGCCAGGGCGTAGTCCGCGCCGCCGAACGCTTTCCACGCGCGATTTGCATCGGCTGCCTTGCAGTCGATCACTTCGCGCACTCCGTCGAAGAAATCGCTTCGTTTAAGTTAGCGTTACGGTTGCGTTTGCGCCGGGGCCTCTCATGTCCCTTCACCTCGCACAATCCAAACTGCGCTACTCGCGAGTTGTCTTTCTCCGGTATGCAAGACAAAGCTAAATTAATATGGAATAATCGACGGGCAATCAATATTATGCAACCGTTTCATTCGCAGCGGGCGGTTTCAATTAATACGCACTCTTGTCGCCGTTACCACATGTTTATGGGTTTAAAAGGAAATGTCATCTTTGCACGCTTACCGAAGAAAAGCCGAGGAAAATCGGAATCAACGCTTTGCCATTGTCTATTAGCATTTAATCTGCTCATATATGTATCTAGGTATTTATCAAGATTGGGAATCAGTTTATTAGTTATATAAGAAAGATATTAAATCAATTTTAAATCCTATAATCTTTGGTTATATTATCATGTAATAAATGTCTTCAAGTTGAATGAATCAATGATTTACTGTTTCTAGGCGCCGCCGCCACATCTTTCGTTCTATGATTCCCATCTGTATATGGTTTGAGTTTTCTATTTTCATTAACTTGATCATCAAAAAATTCTGTTCAAGAGATAATTTTACCTCTGCATTTCAATCATGTACTCTACTTATAGTTTATTGCAAGAATTTTGACACTTCCAACAATAGGTCTTGAAAAATGAGATGCAGTTACCCAAAATCGATTACAACATTCGCTACAAATGTGTATACCAACTACTGTAAATAAATTGATAAGGCTCACACTCATACTCGATTTCTACGCGCCCATATGCATATGTCTCAGATAATTAACGATGTCTTTTAATGAGCGCGCGTGTCCCGCATCGAGACCGGTAGCCTCTCGCGCGTAATTGCTTTCCTCGATGCCTGAGCGCGGATAATTCGCATACGACGAATCTGGATTAGTCGCAGCACTCTCGTAATAAACCGATTAGGTGGTACTTATTAACGTCCAGCCAGTATCTCTCTAACAGTACATTTCAAGATAGGATTGAAAGCAGAAAAATGTCTAGTATATTTAAATTGGAGTGGTTCTTCGTGCGTCCGTCTGCTCTAGGAGCGTGAAAGACAAAACCGAACGGCATCGCAAGATAAAAATCTAGTGCCTAGTGCGCCTGTCAAAAATATATTAAAATCTATACTTTCACTTGATGAATTGATTTCTTAATTTTTTTTCGACGACTTTGTAATAGATTGTTATTTTTGTATAACTTTGCATCCACTCTTTCACGCAACAATGTTTAATAGATTTAAATTATTCACTTTAAATAGTAATTTAATATATAAATGTAATTGTTGTAAGTTTTAAAGTATATTTTTTTGTTGACTAATGGACTTTAATAAAACTGGTCAACAACAAATTTTCATCGGACTCGATTTTGAGTGGACCAGATACATTTTTTGTGCTGATTTCAACTTTTGCGCAATTATATCGGTCATGTACAGATGACATAGTATTTCAACAAATGCCCATAACGTAGATCAATCATATATTTTGGCAAGAGCTTCGAAAGAAGATTCTTTTGGTATATAATACTTTGTACTTTGGTCGGGTATGATTAGCAAACCATAAAAAGTACAGGAAACTTTTTGGGACCCTTAAATATTAGTCATATGTAAAAAGTATGTCTTTATCTGAAACATATTTGTTTGTAAGCACTGCTGCCTGCACCTGCATTGCGTCTCAAAACTAATTCCAGCTCTAAAATTATTTACTTTAGAAATCCTTTTTTGGGGGCCTTTTAATTGTAGGACCCCGGTGCCTTGCACACAGTGCACCCCCCGGTAGACCGGCTCTAGATTCACATGATTCCTCATTCCTCTTATTACGCCATATTCTATGTACATTGGCGGCCGCCCTCATTACCTGTTTTCATATCTCTGATTCATGTGATACCGGTGGCTGATCGAGGGAGGCCGAAGACGTGCCATAGAATACTCACCCTTTAAAAATGCCTCTGACGACGATGTAGTTGGTTGGAGACCGGGTGATCGATGGCAAAGTTCACCCACCAACTGGTGATTTGATATAATGGAGAAATTTGCAGAGGTAATTATTATGAATGATTCTTTTCAAGAGCTCATTTATCCAAACACCAAAAAATCCTAGATTTACTTTGTTTGTTACTTTTTTAAATTAATGCTTATGTTTTAATTAGCCAAAGATGAGTTAACCAGTAGCTACAAAGAAGAAAGAATAGTGCCAAGCCTAGTTCTAACACATCGAAGCAATGTAGATAGAGCACTTTAAACTAAAATAATACACAAGAGAGAGAATATCATGCGACCGCAGGCCATATTTGACGAAAATTGAAAGTCATTTTAAACTGGAGCAAAATCCTAACTGGCAACTCGCGTCGCATTGCTGGCCATTGGACAATTATTGTATAAATGGTTGTTGCAGGCTGGACATATCGGTCCTCCACGGGCCTCTGTGCTATGCGTCCTTAGCTGTCAGAGGCCTCCGATCTCATTAATTATCAATATAGCCGGCGGCGGCAATCGTCTTTTTGCATGGGCGGCAACTAGTGACGAGTTTCACATCCGGTGCCGCTTTCCGTGCGTGCTTTTCCTTGCAAACTCTCGATTTCATATTCATATCATATTCAAATCGCATGAATTTACGCCGCAACGAAATGCAAACTAGTGTAACCGCTAATCAGATAACAAAGATGCAAATTGCAGGCGAGCGAAGGAAATGAAGCTGAACGGCAAGAAATTGAAACTCAATGAGTTAAATGTAGAATTAGACATGCATTAGATCAGTGACGTTCAGCGCATAGAAATCGTAGAAATCCCTGAAAAAACATTATTATTAAACAGTATTTTTCGGATTTCTTCAATAAATAAAATGATCGTTAATCATGTCTCGAAAAAACACACAAACAGAACACATTATCAGATGCATATTTATTTATTTCTATACTACCTGAAATCTAATCAGTAAATAATTATCGTCTATAATAAACTATTTCTGTTTTATTGTATCTCACTTATAAATAAATAGGGTTCACAATTTACATATATTTTTCATCCTTGAATGTCACCGCACGCCACTGAATTAAACATTCGATTAATCACAGTAACAAATTGCGGCAAAATTCCGCTTAGTAATTTTATTTGTGTTTGATGTAGAAGGCGAAGCGGCCAAGAAAAAAAGGCTTGTCATTAACGCATTGACGGATGAACGGATCGCCGATGACAAGAAATTTACGCCGAAATCACAAAACGCGCGATTGCGACAACACATCTATTTTGAAGCGCTTTTTGCCGCGATTATTGATCAAGCAGAACGCGAGCTTGTCATAGCCTAGTACTTATTTCTATGTCACTTTCGCTTCATACGATTTTTATTATTGTTTTTGCGCTAGGCTTCTTTTTGCGCGCTTATTGTTCAGACTTCATTGACTCGTTCGTCGATGCGCGTTCGCGGCGTGCAATCGCGGCGATTTTGTTTTTATCGGTAATTCGCTTGAAAAACCGCCGGAGTAAACCTTGATTTCGTTAGATGTGCGTTAACAAAATTGCATTATTCTTTCAGCAATCGATTGAAACAAATGAGCGCTTAAGTAGCATTAAATTGAAATAACAGGGACGAGTGCGAAACGAGGTCATTTTGATACACAAGAACTTGTGATCTCGATATTTTTAATAATCTAATTATAAATCAAAAATATTATAAAATATTGATATTATATGCACTTATGATATTAAAAGCACATAATTATTTCAAGATTATTGGATAGTTACAAGTGGCACCATCATGAGTGAATAACTCAAACTACAAGATCACCGTTTTATTGGGTTGCCTATATAGTTACATTTGCCGTTAATATATACTTACAGCAAGTTTCAGAAGAGTTTATCAACTGTTTTAAAATTTATATTTAATATTTTATAATAATTAAATATGGTATAATTCTTTTTCTTTCAAATAATTTTTATTCACGTGTGACTATTATAAGTAAAGTAGGCAGTGGCGGATTTATGCATACTTCTCATGCCAAAAGGCCTTCCAAATTACGAAAGAGACTCCAAAAACCCGTTTAAGAGGCTTCAAACTTGAGTCTAGGGCCCCACAAGCTCTAAATCCGCCGCTGAAAGTGCATATTCTGATATATAATGCCATAAAGGACCATCTATTGTTTATTATTATTTATTGCAATAGTGCTGCATAGCCTGCTTAATTAATAATCACACCTATGATAAATGCTTAAGTACATTAGCACACAAAGAAACCAACCGAAGAACAATAGCATAACATTTAGGCGAATTTTCCACGGTTTTTCGCATTTGAACATTCATACATGGTATTTCCTTTCAAACATATAAGATGATGCAACAGCAACGACATTGCGTTATTAATTGTAATGGTTGGTGTGCATTAGATACATAATTGCAGATTGGCCATAGGTTATTCGACATTCGTCTGGCTTTGTTTCTGCAGGCCGCCGAAAGACGGGCCCGCAGAGCACATAAAGTGAAGGGAGCTGAACATAAGCGATTTCTTCGATGGCTATATGCAATAGACACACTCTTGCACCCGATACAAATCGCAGGAGGAAAGTGCTTGGCGGCATCGACATCGGCGTGGACTACGCCTTGGCCTGCGGCGACGGCGACGACGACCCTGATTCGCCAGCGAGGCCCCCGCACCTAATGCAACTAGTACTTGCGGATGATAGATTTATGAAGTCGTTCGCTTTATTATGACTACCTTCTATTCCGCGGTCGATGTTGCTCCATCCACTGCAACCGCACGATCGAACAATATGCTGGTAGCGCAATTGTTTGCACTCAATCGGGTCCAAGAGCGCAGCTTCTGTTCATTGTTGCATCTTCTAAATTAAATAATTCATAATCATTATAATACTTATAATGGTGATTAAAGCTGGTGGATATTTAGACTCCTTTGGCACTAGCTCAAGGGCAATATAATTTTATGCAATTGAAATTGTTTGCTTCAGAGGAGCTGAACTTTCTTCCAGTTTACTAAACGAAAACAAGAGTGGTTCAGAGTACCAAGCATAAATCACGCATATATTGTCATAATTTATCGAGCAAGCGCGACCATAAATTGGCACGTTTGGACGATGAGCCGCAGACATGTCACGACATTAAATGTGATATTTAATGGTAGCTTATTGAGCAAAAGTAGTCAGCGTTAGATCGCGCGTGTGCGGCCGCGCGCTTAGTTATAAAGAAGAAAAGAAGAGAATAAGAAGCTGAAAAGAATAAAAAACTTGTGTTGCATGTCATATTGTAGGTCGACGAGTCGCCGATCGCCAAGAGAAGAGAAGCGAAGCTGCCAACAACAATTGGGTGTGGTTCGCTCACTACGCGCTCGCCTAATAGATCGAGTATCACAATTCGCGCGTGTGTGGAACACTCGCTTGCATTAGAATTCGACGTGCTATTCAAATACAAAGGTGCCTTGTTGCAGCCAGCAACAGAGTGCCATCCGCGGTGAACAACTTGGTCTGCTTCTCTAATTCATCGTCACCAGTACGGTGACCAACCATTCCCTTTCATTGAAAAACACTCTTTATCCATAAGTTCTGTGAATTAATATTATCCATAGGCGATTTCATTAACTGCACTGAGTAGCAAAACGTTTGCAAATATCGATTGTGTCGACTATTGACAATGGTAATTCTAATTGTGCCAAGGAAACTCTTCTGCTGTTCCGCGCCGCTATCGAACAATTGCAGCGTATCAACAAGCTATCCGGATCTAATTCTGATTGCAGACCAGGCAGCGCCCTGAATCGATGTCATCGTCTAAGGCGATTGATGGTAGGCTACAATCACGTACTTGATTGAAAAGTTCAATCGATGCAAATTTTACGTGCGCTGAGCTTGTCGCGCGCTAACTAGCATCGAGCGCGTTTTTGCGACGCGCCGCCCGCTCTTATCTCGCATCTGTTTCTCTATTTTAGATGAAGCTAGAGCCTACACTCTGCCTGCTCTGCATTCAAATATGCCAATAAACATCCATGAAAATCGCGCCAACAATACGCAAACAGCGCACAATTAAGATTGCCATCGACATCAGACCCATTCTTACATTGGCCATATCGCGGATAATTTACCATCAGATATAGGCGATAACATGAGGTCGCGATATTAGGAATCTGCTGATCTAGTATTTAGGCCCGGTCTGGGATACGAGTGTCACTATGTATATCTACAGTTTCCAAACTGTGTGCAATTGAGGTTTATGAACATCAAAGTCACAGCACACACGTGTTTCAACGTTTTGGGGCGCAACATTTTTTTTTAATAAAAAAAGGAGACGTTTATAGAAAAAGTTTGTGTTTAAGGTATAACTCAGTTTTACTATATCCAATTAATTTTCGAAATTGTGATCTGGATCACTGTCACTGAACTTCTTTCATTGTAGAATTTTGTGCAAAATATAGAAATTTGACTGAAGCAGATCAGTTGTACATTTGGCGTCGGGGCCCATCGACTCTGAGGGTCCTGGTCCTCTCAAACGTCATTTTATTAATCGTATTTCTATTAAACCGGTAAACAATTACAAAAATGGATGTGTGAGTCCAAACTTTCTAGTAACGCCACTGTTTGGATCAGTGGCGGATTTAGTAGTAGATGAGAATAAATTCAACACTGTTAATGCTGCGTATATTTATTTATAGAATGAATTTGCATATATGCAACATAAGTTGATGACGAAAGAGGAAGATGAAAAATGTAGCCTGTGACATTTAGCGCAAAGCACGCGGTCGCCTTAATTCGCAGAATGAATCGCGAAGACTGGTCGGTCGATTGTCCTCCGCATGTTGGCACTGCTGCGCAATCAGTGCATTTTAATTCAGAATCAAGATAATTGCATAAGTGCGACAATTGAATTGGCGATACGAATCCAATTGCTGTATTATTATGTTCATAGAAATATTTGAATCGTTTCAAACCGAGAACAAACATAACGAAGTCGAATGAATGAATTCGATTTTGCCTCTTTCAAGAAATGCAACTAGTTAATAATAATTTGTTTATTTTATTCCATAATAATTCAATAATAATGTTTATAATATTTGATTAAGTCATTATCATGTATATTGAAAGTTAATTTAATTTAATTAGGCATTAATTAGTGTGTGTTTTTTTGTAATTAGTTAATACGTGTTTAATGACTTAGTAAGGTACGTAATTTCTACAATCATTTTCGTTTCCTATACCATTCTTTCTTCATCTTTTTCTTCTTGGTTTGTCATAAAATTCCGTGAAAGATGTTGCAATAAGTGATCAATTGTCAAAAGCTCCTCATGCCTTATTGACCTTATTTGATGCTATAACTTGTTTAACAAAGATCGTGTGGAATTGTTAGTAGTATTATATTGAGCGGTTGTTATTTTAGAAGATCTAAGTAGAATAAAATTGATATTTAGAAGATATTTACAGTTTAAGTGTGAAAATTGTTAAAATAATTGCTTGGAGGTTTCCATCTTTTCAAGCTCACGTTTAAGTCTAAAACACATCTTCTGTAACGTATATATAATGTTTAAAATGTATACAATTATCAAAAAGAATAAAAGTTTTGTATAATCAGAAGACAAAATAGCAAAAAATATACTACTACAAAATAAAACATAATTTCGGAAAAAATAAAAATAAATATATTTGTGGCAAACATTACGAGTCTTCAAGGAGCATAAACAAAAATAGAAATAAAATTACATTCATCAGAAACTATAACTCATTAAAGCATATTTCTTTTACAACTTGTTTCAATCCTAAACTTTAAAAATTTAATTGTTATCCTTATAAACTAGATGCGTACGTGATTCTCATAGTCCTACAATTTTTTACATAATTCGATTGTTCTTATTTGTTATATAATCTATTTATATATTTCTATATATATATATTAAGTACTCCTGCGCATGTCATAATAATTATTAAATAATCGTTAATGATAACATTTCGCCGTCGTGATAAGTAGGAACTTCTTAACTAAAACGCCGTCGCCTCGATCGCGACCATTTATAGACTAAATTGCACACTGTCAGTGCACTTGCGATCTAACGTGTTACGCCATTGAACGTAAACAACAATTATTTCATTAGTTAATTCCAACTCAATATATTTACAAAGCAACTTATCTAAATAGTGCAATCTTATCTCTTCGTACCCATGTGTAGTGTGAAATGTGTAGAAAACAATAATAAAGTATATACACTGTGTATGTATTGTAAAGTACATGAATCGTGCAAGTCAAAAGGTAAATCTTCTGCATAAAGATAATCTAGTGTTAAGTCGCAATGGTGTTCGTCATAGGGTCATTGTTGTTTATAATTTTTGCGTCTAATTTCTCCGATTTTTTGTAATTATCTTCACGCTCCCTGCCAT
This sequence comes from Lissagria laeviuscula, assembly GCA_030264695.1. NCBI lineage: Eukaryota > Metazoa > Arthropoda > Insecta > Coleoptera > Staphylinidae > Lissagria > Lissagria laeviuscula. The sequence goes on from JARJDU010013291.1 coordinate 41,821, forward strand.
CTGTGGATCTATACTTAGAGAGATCCTCAATAGGAGAGTCATAACTCTCCTCATCTTCTTCAATCGACCGATCTTCTTTGTCCACATTCTCCCGCTCGTCTCTTCCCACCACGTCGATGAGCTGATGATGATGGGGAGGTGTATACAGACGAAAACCTTCATGCCCTCCAGTAATCTTCCCCATGAAACTGCGGATTTCCTCGAATGCGTCTTCCCTTTCAGTTTCTTCGCGATCGTTTTCTGTACTGGACCCAGGAGAGTCAGCCAAAGACACTCCAGATTCATCAGCTTCGTGTTTCTTCAGATGACGATCGAGATTGGTCTGTTGGCCAAAGCACCGTTCGCATAAGGGACACTTAAAGGGCTTCTCCTTATTGTGAATGTTGCGAACGTGGCGCTGGAGGTTCGATGAGATGCTGAAGGATCGTTCGCAATAACGACATTTATATGGTTGTTCACCAGTGTGCGTGCGTAAATGGCGAGTGAGGTTTGCGGATCTCGGAAAAACCTTTCCGCAGAATTTGCATGCATAACGATCTTTGATTTTACCACCTGTCGCAGATAAACTGCCAAATGAATTGCCATGCGGTGGTGGTAATGGTGGCGAGGTGAGATGATGGAAGGTGGGTCTGAGTAGATCCAGTCGACTTTGTGTATGCGACGCGGGCATGGGCGGCATTGGCTGCATTCGCGGGGGAAAAGTTGGCGCAAGCAGGCGATGGTTAGGTGACGAGGTGGGAAATGGAAAATGCGGTCTATAGAAGTCTACTAACAATGGATGCATTGGTCGTGGATTGAACAACGGTGGCAGGGTATCAAACTTTTCACGCTCGAAGTCGCCTTCACGCTTTGCGGGTACTTTCTCATCAGAGAAATTATCAGGTTCGGTAGGACTTTGCGGTTCGTTCCATTTTTGTGGCTGCTTCTCCTCCTTAACATCTATTTTCTTCCAACTCAAATCCAAAGGCTTCTCTTCTTTATCTTTCTCCTTCTCTTCGTCTTCTTTCTTAACGTTTGCTAGCGATTTAGAGGATAAGTCTTTGGGACAATCATCTTCTTCAAGCTTGATCTTCGGCTTATATTCCTTCGAGCATCTGCGGTTTGTAGACACCATCAATTTCTTCATGGGCGGCTGATGATCGGGCTCCACCTCAGTTTTCTGTCCGAGTAGCAGGTGCCCAGCTTGCAATTTACTCAAGAGCGAATGATTATTGACCAGAAGCGCCGGATTGAATGCAGGATACAACTGTGCCAACTGATTGCCCATTTGTCCTCCCATTTGTTCCATCTGTCCACCGACATAAGGATATGGGAAGAATACGCCCTGAGGACGTGGGTATAAAAAATCTTGGTTCATCTGATTAACGGGCGGGCCACCAACGCCAAGGTTGTTTTGACTCTGTAGTTGTAGTGGCGGGGTAGTCGTGCTATCGCAGAAACGTTTATGCTTATTCAGTGATGCAGGCGTGGAGAAGATCTGTCCGCACTTGCCACACTTGCTCTGCGTACGACAATCAGCGTGCATACGTTTGTGTCGACACAGGTTCGAGAATTGTGTGTAGGACTTGAAGCACACCTCGCACTGAAAAGGTTTCACACTAGAGTGGATGTGCATATGCTGTTTCAGGCCCGAAGAAGTGCCGAATGTCTTGGCGCAATCAGGACACGTATGTGATCTGGCCCCAACGTGGTGGGTTCGTATGTGGCGTTGAAGATTACTCGGATCTGTAAAGACCTGCCGATAAATGTAAATTAAATGGGGAATCTTAAAAGATTATGGTATATCAATAATTGTGTACATATTAAGAGTGTATGCAAACAGGGCAAAGAAATATACCTTTGAGCAATTTTCGCAGGGATACTTCCGATGCTCTCCATGTACAATAGCTCGATGACGGATGAGGCAGGGCTTGTAGGCATACGCCTTAGGGCACAATTCACAATGGAACTCTGCACGGCGATAGCTATGCTTTTGTATCAAATGCTCATCCAATCTAAAAAAAAATCGTAAGAAATTAGTGGCTGAGTGAATTCAATAAATGGCAAAGCAAAATTTACAAGATAATATCCCGCCCACATGATGAACCATTTATGATTTTGATATCCTTGAACCATAATGTATAAAAGCTGGAAAATAGTCCGCTTAATGAGCTCTGATGAGTACGGAAGGGATTTGATGACTGCCTATAAAAGCATGAAACGCGCCTGACGAGGACATTATTGATGCCTTTTTTCTATGCTCGGCACTCAATGTCCACATTCTACGGGTTAATAAAGTGTCATTTTGATATGAATTATTAAGTAAGTGAGCACGACGCGAGAACGCAACCGCCCCTATCATATACGCGACTATAAATGTTGAATTGTATTTTTTCCATTGTTTCATATGTTTCGGGTGGAATCCGTTGAATAATTAATTAATTGCCACTTTTGTTATAAAAATCGCCAAGGAAAACAACACATTCCTGGAATATTTTGTTTATTTGTTATCGGGTCTGCAATTACAAGTGTAATTCACTATTTATGCAAACCAGTTAGTTTTCATCAGCTATTTATTTGTTTTATATTTGTATATATTGTAACATGTTGAACATTAGTCTAAAATGCAAAATATAGTAATAATTATACTTATAACACTAAGCCGCAATTAAAACAAACCCACAAAAAATATTTACATTGTTGGGACTAGTAACTAGTAGCATATTTATTTAATAGTATGGTGAAACTAAAACAATAATTGTATTGTCGTAGCATCCCTAGTGGCATGAACTAGTACACATTTGAAAATTTAACGGTTTCAATGCGTCTCTTGTCGCGATAAGCATCTATCGACATTGTTTCGTTCGGTTTCAGTTTTCGCTCTATTTACGCGGTATTAATTATTAATTTCTTTATGCGCTCACATTTTTCGTGTCTGTTTGGACTTTGGTCGCTCGGCTCGGCGAAGAGCTGATCACCGGCATGCGATAACATGTGACAACGATGCCTCCACGCAAGAGACGCGAGGGGCGGCGTCGTAAATGCGGGAATAATTATCGGTAAATGCTCATCAATTATTCAGATAACGTGTACTCTTCACATGCGGCGTTTATAACAGTTGTTGTTCTATTGTTTGCTTGTTTTAGTACTTTTTAAAAGATTTGACCATGCATGATATTTGGGCAAGAAGATAAAATTTAAACAAAATGTATCATGCATTATCAAGAAGTTCTGTTCTTGTTTCGATAGAATGCTTATTACAGAAAACATATATACAATCGTTTAAGAAAACTTACTTTTCAATGTCAGTGAAAGGTTGATCACAGACGCAACACCTTGACTCTGCGTCCTCGTCGTCTTCGTTGTCAGCGCGGATGCAGATTTCGTCGCGCTCTTCTTCGACGATGCCACTATGTTGCGAAGCTGTAAGAAAACACAACTTTTACAAACATTTTAACTATACACAATATATTTATTAAGCACTGCAGGATACTATTATTTATATCCGAAAATTATTAAAATTTTAACCTTGTTATATTCAATGGCTCATTAAATTAAAAGTATGTTTTATGTGATCGAATTTGTTTGCAAACTTTAAAACTTTTCGAAATGCTGATGGTCTTAAGGATGGGAACCCCAGTGCTCAACACTGAAGACGCGCTTAGAATGAATCGAAGTCGGAAAAGTCAACCGCGAGTACACCACCGGACGATGATAATAATCACTACGTGTTGCGACATATACGATAGTGTGCCGCATATGCAAGCCAATAATACACACGAGTCAAGTGCACAATGGGGTTGTTTAGGAAAATTGGAGGGGTATGTGTTTACTCGAGTGTGTCTGCTATCCGCAGCGTAATATTCACATATCTCTCTTTTTTATTCTTCAAAAAGCTTGAAAACACATATACAAACAAATTAGTTAAAAGAGAAAGTGGAGAGAGGGTAAACTATTAAGAAAACTTATTAGCTTAAGTCGTATCCGAAAAGAAAATCATTTTCTGTGCATATGAATGATTAAACCCTGAAAAATCCTGGATATGATAAAAATTATTAGCTATTTTCAATTGAACAGATATTTGATTAATGTTAATGTAATAGTCGTTAAAACAGGTGTAAATTTAATTAAGACGGTTAAACTTAGCATAAACGGAGGCATCAGTGAACAGGAACGATGGGAACTTCCAAACAGGAGCGATGCCGAGTCACCGGGTGGAACAAGTGCCATAAGGCACCACCAACTGGCTTACTTCCGAGTTCGCAACCTGCGTCGTCAAATTAACCCCAGCAGTGCCTAAATATGCTTTATAACGGTCTTTAATAATACGCAGACATGCAAATAGCAACAAACATTTTCACTTATATGTATATGAAATTGAATTATAAATCGTTTAAATATCTAAAAATGCTAGCAATATCTACGCGATAATTATTCAATGAAGAACAAAAAAGAAATGTAAATTTGTTGATATTAATTATCACTTATAATTCAGGTTTCTTTTTTGATAGAATAAACAGTATGTAATGTGCAGGGATAAGTGCCAGTTTTGATTTTGGGGGCAATTTATCAGGACAATCGAAGTTAGCCGTTACGTTCGCATTAAAATGCAAACGCGACACCATATGGCATTGTTTCTGTTCACACGCGTAGAAAAGTGCGCGCCTCCGCTTCGGACAGATGCACGCGTCCGCCGATGCGAGGGAGATGTCGCCGAAGAGTTTGACTCGCACCTGACTTGTTCACCTTTTGCGCCCCTTCACTTCAACATTCGCGGCTGACCCTCACGAACGTTTTCCGTGATTGCACCTTGATTGCAGGCAGGCCATATGCGCGACTCCCGCTCACAACATACAGTCGTTGGGATTTTATGAACGGGGTTAAATTTTCGGCGAGGTAAAAACGTCAATCACTACAACGTGCTCGTAATTGTTCCAAAAATAATGACTCTGTGAGGGCGGCAAAATAAGTGCCTTACATATAAATCTAGGTAAATATGGGGATGATAAATAAAATAACATTAGATTCGAATGGCAAACGTTTCGATGAGGAAATGCCAATCACATTAAGTATTATTACAAGCGCGTACAGTTCATGCGGCAATAAGAATCGACCTTTTGATTTTTCAATGAATTGAATTACGATTTTGAAAGTGCGATCGGTTGGCTGAACCACGAGAGCATCAACAATGCGAATCTTCAAATCTTTAAAAACGCTAGCGCGCCCCTCGTTAATCCCTTGACATGGCGATATCTCGACTCTTCAAAACGCAGCGAATCAAAATCTAAAAATTAATTCATTTGGCAGCACATGTTATTATATAGCCAAAGTATTAGGAGCGTAATGTGTGGTGGGTTGTCATTTGTATTGCGATCGTGCAGCTGCCAACTGCGCAACGCTGATATCTCTATTCGGGATGTTTGCCATTCGTGTCGTGTGGCATTGTCGCCGCGATGTAAGTTAATCAGATTAATCACGGCTTAATGCTTTCTGTACCTACGCACGCCCCGAATCGCACCCCCTATTAGCCATTTCGCCATGAGCCTCTCACCACTATTTTTCGATATCAATCCATGTTGCAGTGCCTTTTTTTACAACGCGTTGCTCTTGCCTTAATGACGTGTACATATGTACGGTAGCATGTAACAGCGGTCGGTGACAATTATCAACCCTCATGACATCATTCCCTCATTCTTCAGCCCTTTTTAAGGTCGACTCACCCCATAGACAGATAGATATTTGCTAATAAATATTGTGCGCATGAAAAATCATGTTATTGTGTGAACTGAAGCTAGTAAAACAATATTTTCATCATTTTAATTATAGTTATCAAATTATTGCAATAATTCTACAATAGTTGCATATATCTACAGAGTACACCCACTAAAAAAAGAAACTAACATTTTCCCATGTGCACAAGCAAAAAAACTCAAAACATCCCCATGCCATTCGTAGTTAATCTCTGTAAATAATGGGAAAACTCGTGTACAATCACGGATGCCTCAGAATCATTTCTATTATTATGAATGAACGATAGTAATGCCCGAAAAAAAGGGTAATGCAGAAGTGTGACATCTCAATTTTATTAATGGTAGAGTCGTCTGTCTGCGCAAAAAAGGGTATGTTCCGGATTAGCAAGATTAAGCCATAATAAGCTCGCAAAAATAACAGCAAAAAGCTACCATAATATAGCTCAGTCTACATCCATCAAAACGGAGTTAGAGAGGCATCGGTTGAGTGAAACTAGGAAAGCAATTCTCGCGTAAGGCACGGTCACGAAATATCGCGCAGGTGTGTGGACAAGAAGAACCGTTGGGAGTGAGGTGCAGGAAGCACGGAGCGCGCGCTGCGGGCAGATCACGCGACGCGACGCCTCAACACCCAACACCCCGAAGATGGAAAAATGCCGATCGCAAATGAAGCACGGCGAATCGCGCGATTAATTCCCGATATCAATTAGGCGGTGTGCATCGATGCGTAAACGCGTGTATCCGTTCGCGTGCGCGCCGCAATTTCGATTTTTCGACGATGATTTTTGTGCCATGCATGCACATACATTGCGTCGCCGACGCTCTGAAAAGATTTCCTTCCTGACTTCCTTCCTTTTGAGTCTTGACCACTTTCCTTCCTTGGCGCGCGCTTTGTTTACACTGCGCTATAGCTCGCTTACGCGTCGTGCTCAACAAGTGAAGTCGCCGTTAATTTGCATGATTACTTCGACTTCCTGTCTACAACGACGCGCGGCCACGTGTCCGCCGATTTTTGAAAAGCACTCATCCATAGAAGCTTTGAAATTACTTTGAAACATATAACAAGATGTGGTTTTGAAGAAAATAAGTCATTCTTCAGAAAAAGTAAATATGATTTGAAGTAGGTACTAACCAGTTTCGCGATCGCTTCTCTCATCTGCAGAAGCTGAATCCCCAAAGAGTTCTTGTAAAGTCAAAGGCTCCTTCGGCTCCAGGACGAGCTCACATCCCGGTTGAATTTCTCTGATTGTTTCGTACCATAGCTTCAAAACAGTTTCACATAAGCATTCCCATTGTTCTTCTACTGCATTACTAATTTATTCAATTAAATTACTAAGTAGAATCATCCAAGAAATGAAATAATAACAAACAGCAATAAAAGTAATAAAAATTAGTTGTTACCTGTCCGCCTTGAAGGAAATGCCTTGTGTTGGCTGAACTCTTACTAGGGGCGGATTTGATGTATTTGATCCAATTCTTCGTCTCCACACTGCCGTCCAACCAGCCACGAACACCAGTTCCAGCAACAACCTGCAAGCAAGCGAAAAACCAGCGTTCTTGAGCAATCCGTAAACGCCACAAAGCAGACAAAAATTGATTTCCAGTGCAATTAAAATAATTAGAGGGTCGTTTTGGAGTGATGCGGGGTGGCTACACCCCATATAGTCATTACGAGAGTTGAAGTGCGGCGAGATCACGACATGCCCTCCGCGGGAGTAAGTGGTGGTGCAGCGCTTCGAGTGGAAGCGTTTAATTTTCCGTTTTTTCGCTTTGTGTGCGCGCTTTGCGCTTTTTGCGAAGGGGCTCGCAGCCGGGGGGATGTGCACGCGCTTAAGTGGATCAATCCATTTCTTCGTTTTCTCAGCCACTAAACGTCATTTAGTGCACACCGCAAAAGGGAAGCCAAGCAGAATTTTCCGCATGAGTAAAGGCTCCGCTACGTCTGCGAAATTTGTGGAAAATCCAGAGAATAAATGTTGCACTGCAGTGTGGCTGCGAAGAAGTGTACGCTTAGCGCCACCTGTGCGCAACGCAGTGAGATACCTGAACGAACACCTGATTCACCGCAGCTGATAGAGGTGTCTCTGCTAGTCGCACGTGTTGTGTATTTGAATGCGATAATTGTTAGTAGATGGTAGTATTCTTTTTTAATTTGCGTTAGACGCTACGCTCTTGTTTATTGTTGATTCATGTTCTACGTAAAGAATTGACTAAGACAAAATCGCGACGATCGATTTATCTTCCACGCCGGAGATTGAGAGATGATGGCTGGAAAACGTATTTCCGAAATGTCAGAACAAGAGCGCGATAATTGATCGTTGATCATACTCTCCATCATGCGAAGGCGCACGTCGATGCAACAACTTGCTCCCAACTCTCGAAGATTTATCGCCGGCAGACACGAGATATCTACCCTCCAGAGTAAGGATGGGGTGATATTCATGCTATGATGTTTTACACGTACGCCAAGTGCCAAAGTTAATTTGCTTCAATTTATTAGCGATATTTCGTGTCTCCTCAGCAACTTTTTCAATTTCAATGGTAACGTTAGACAATATAAAATTAAACCAGCAGTGGTGTCCGCATAATTTACGATTCAAATTTCATAATTGTCATGCGTTGTTGCACTGCATATTTCTATCTATTATAGTTGATGAATAAAAGTTATTGATTAAAGTCGGGAGTAGACAGACGGCGAAGGCGCCATATTGTCAACCAATTAAATATTCGCATGATATACGAGTCCAATTTGTCCGAGGACGGTGTCCGAACGAACGTAAAAACTCCAGCGGCAGTTCTCGGGCCGACGCGAGGGCTGTCCACCCGAAATCACTCATAACCAAGAGGCAATTATGGAAAGGTCCAATTTATCGACGCTTAACCCCAATCTTCGGGTCGCGCAAGAAAGGCCCCCGACATCTAATTGCAAGTGTCAACATCGTCCGCAGACGCTCTCTCGCACAGACAAAAATTCAATTTGTCCAAAATTGGTGGCGGTATGGCGCGGGGGTGGTGGAGACGCAAGCACCGAACGCGTATATCAACTGACAGCTGCCGATGATGGGTCGTGACCTGTGTCGGGAGGGTGTTCGAGCGCGTTACTTCTAGTTATCGCCTTGCTGAAGGCGTAAATCGCAGGCGGCGAACGGGTGAAGAGGGGTGTCGATTTTAATGCTACCACCGCCGCCCGCCGACGACGAACTCGAGCATCCCCTGCAGCCTTGCAACTTCATATTAAACACATCAAGCGCCGCGATATTGCATTGAAATCGGGCGAGAGCGGCCGAACAATTACGCTTCAATTACGCGCCCAACTCGCTACCAACTCTGAAGAAGCCTGGGAAGCGCTTCGCAAAGCCGTGCGAGGGTGCGCGCGTAATTGAGGCGTATAAATCATAAACGCCTTACATATGTTTCGGCTTCTGTTTCTATCATTGAATCAAAACAACCATTTGTTTGAGAGTCAAGAAGAATATATTGTGGGTGATTGTTTGCTGCTTCCTGAATTAATTAATAAACATAAAATCAATGTTAAAATTCAATTCTAGACCACAAAAGTTACGATTACCTTCATCATTCACATTACCACTTTCAGATACATTATTCCCCAAATTATGTTCACCCTGAAGCCAAATCTCTCCACATAACACATAAAACCGAAATAAAGACATATTGCTGAAGGAACAGATGTTACCAATATGCCCAATATTTCGACAAATCCGTGAAACGCAGTTAACACGCGTCATAAAGGTCAAACGCATCTACGCACGTATTATGGGTCCTCGCATGCACACACACATGTACGAATTTATATATATGTAGAAGGCAATCGAAATGGAACGGGCGTAGAGCAAACTGCCCCACACCGCTGCCAACCATCGTCTTTGTGAGTACGGAGCTGCTGGCGAGAATGCTCCTTAATCGAACATATCTGCTGCTCACATGTATCGAACAGGATCAAATTGTTTGCGATTCGATTTCCCGGACGACGGCGACGTCCGGAATGATATCGTCATGTTCTTCCACGGCGGCTCGCGTCGTTATCCTCCGCATGTGGACAGTTGTCACATGCGAGCGCAGGGGGATCGCCGCCTTGATGGGGGTTAAGCTTGTCGAGCAGTGTCGCTGACACTGGATATGATATATGAACTTCGGCCTCGACTATTACGCCAACTATTACGCTAATACAATAATAAAACAAGGGAGGCTCCGAGTCGTGGGGATGCACGAGGGTGGAAAAGTGCTCTGTGTGATTTCGACGTTAGTGGATTGCCGAGCGAATGTTGATGGAGTTCATTTCCTTGTCAGATAACACGCATCAATTTTCTTTTATTTCTACCTACATTTAATTACTAAGTCACCGAAGTTCTTACAAGATCTCTGGAAAAACATTCGAGGAGATGGTGACAAAGGAGTACCGCCCGCTGACCAACAATTCCACCATTCTTGCACCTCAGAGCTTTGTCACCTTGTTATAGATGATTATATCGTTACCTTCTTTACAGTAGCGTCAAAAGCATTCGAATAATAGAAATGCCTCACGATGAATAGGAAGCGAAATCTTCTTCGAGACGCTTAGAACATGTACGTTCGTTTTCCGTTTTCGAATGAAACAAGCATTCCTCGAGTGACAATGATGAGAGCAAACAAAAAATATATGTACACGAAATAGAAGAAGAATGCGACACATACGAAAGAACGCGCATCCAAGTGTGAGTGATTGAATCTCACCGAAAAAAGGAGATGTTACTTATGTACCTTGTAGATACCCTGTAGGTGCTGTAGTAAATACTAACATACACCCAGTGGAAAACAACGTGCATTACAATGACAACGGTAGCTGTGCAATGAATGCTCTCGACAACATAAATGCTAGACAAGGAGGCGCAGAGGTGTCAATAGGCTTGTATATACATGAATGTGTCGATGATTATTAGGGGTGTTATTTTGGCTAGTTTAAGGGATGATGCCATGGGGTGCCGGCGTTCACACTCGGTTTGACCCTAACACTGTAGAATAGATTAAACCATCAACAGGACACTTCGCATTGTTGGAGATTTTTCAATTTCGGTTGCATTTGTAGGTTTTTGGGATGTTTCCAATTTTCTGGTAAAAAAAAACGACGAGAACGAGATGAGGAGCGGATTTTCGGTTCACGTGAGTGACAGTTTCTGGTGTCATTCATGATTATAGATTGAAAGTATTCATGTGTTAATAACTCGATTTATGGAATAGTTTCTTTTAGCTGGTACGATTTATTTTCTAGAAAATTAGCTTATTAAGATCATATTTATGAGCATTCTTGTTGAGTAATGCTTTTATTAATCATTGTAATAAGCTAATTATTATAATAAATTACTCTCGATCGAGAAAGAACCCGTTCATATAGTATGGCAATTAAAGCAATGATTGCAAAGTATACAAACCGACCCTACCTACATGATATTTACTGTCAGTTACGAGGGAATAAAATATCTTTTCAATAGTTTGTGAGAGGTGTCGAATACGCGTCAATAATAATGCGAAACGCAACCGATAATAACATCTCTTTTGGCCCTTCTTCTAATGCGCATTTTAAGCGAAACTCGTGAATATTTGAGAGCAAGCACACCGAAACGCAATGCAATTTCACGATTTCAGGTAAGCCGGACACACAAAAGCGATGTGTGTCTGTCTCATTGACAAGCGGGCAGCTCACTTCCATTGAGCCGCATCTGCTTTATGCCGACGCGTTCGCAAACAGTGGGACATACATGGGATCACAGATATCGGAAACATGAGCCAACCCAATGATATTCCCAACAACGTCCCCACGGGCCAATCGATCTTCAACGCATTGAAGATACTCGCGATTGAAAGTTTCAGTTTTGCAGTTTGCGGAATTGCAAGCGATCATTAATTTCGGACTTCTCATTGTACGCTGCTGATCTTGTCTCGACGCTATCGGACACTGCACACAAGTCGGTGATCATCAGTCACACGCGATCGCCTCCTCCTTCCAAAAACCGAACAAAACGCGCGCACAGACAATAAACACCAGAAGCGTTTGACCGATGGCCGAGCCCATTGACAATTTAATGTGACGATGTCCCCGAAGACTGGAACACGTCACAGAGTTTATTTATGAAGATGTTACCTTTTTTCTCTTTTAATGCTCAGCCCAGTACTATTATCATTTATTATTATTATTATCTATTGGTTTGTTGGCTTCTTAGTTGATCCATCCGATTTCTTGTTCTTTCTTTGCTACTAAACGAGTTTCAGTTAGCGTGACTGCTTGTTGCTGCTGACCAGTCGCGGCTAGGAAGTGACTTATCATATCATGTCATATCATATCGCGCTGTATGGCCAACAACCCCTTTCGACATTTGCATGAAAATTGGAATATGATTGCGACGAGCTGCAGATACTAAACGGGTTGCCTTGTCTTGCTTGTCTAACTGTCACAATGTACAAGTTTATCGAGCAAGAAGTTGAAAGACGGCCGGAAGAACGGGAATCGAATTTGTTCGGTGTTGATTATTATGTGAATTTTAAAGCGAACTGTATATGCCCAACTTTCGAATCATTTCAGTAGGATTCAGTGTATGTTACATGATTTTAAAAGAAATTCAAAGAAAACAATGAAGTCAGCTTACCATGATGAGTGTGTGCTATTTATAATAACACGTTATCGAAATTATGTTAGTAGGTATTTAAATTTGCGCACTATCTGATAATCTGGTCTAGTCAAACATCTCCTCAAAACTAACATGATCTAAGCGATGATGGCATATTTTATACTGTTCCTATCTTACGAATTATTTTTTAAATATATTTCATTATCAACAACTTGTAAATAAATAACAATTAATTGGTAATGAAATGACATTGGGAGGGCATCACTAGTTTATCTAGATAGAATCAATGATTATGAATATGTACGATATGATATGGGCTTATTCAGTGTATTGGCAACTTGAAATTGCATTTAAGGAACGAACATATACAACGAGGAAATGAACAAAAAATTAAATGTGATGTGATGGCACTTTATCAATTAAATTTCAAGCATTTAAATCTAGGTAATTTCAGGTAAGTACTTCGCCACTTGATACTTGCATATAGTTAAACAGAATTGAAACTCGACGCTACATTAGATACTACGTTTTATCAAAACGTTTTCCACTTTTATCGGAAATTATTATTTCTTTAATTAATTTTTGTTTGATATTTTTTTAAAGTGTGTTATGGTAACATTTTCTTGTGACTTTACCATTACCCAAATCCTAATAACTATGTGATGACGTGTTTAACGTTTCACTTTGCAAAGTTACAGCTACGCAGAAAGTTGAAATAAACACCATAAGAAATGAAATTGCTGAAGAAAAAATTAAGATAAATTTTAACTTTTTGTATGTGGGAATTGGCCGCAAACTTTAGTTACCTTGATTTCAGCGGGGTCCCTAAACTCCGGAGTAGCGCTCTCCCTAGAGTTACGCTACTGGGTAGTATCTTTTCATTATATTTTATACCTTTATCTTTATCTATTTCACATGAGAAGTACATCACATAATCGCTAATTATAGTACAGTTTTTTATGCCAAACATAGGTCATGATATTTAAACGGAAATCATAGACTCCTAATGCTCTAATTAAATGAATGATGCAATGAACGATAATGCATCCGTCTTTTACGGCAATAGATGTGGGTGTATGTGCCAACTTTTTGTTTATTTGTTTATTAGAGATCGATAATACTGCGATTAAATCTCATTTTTAGTGGCTCGCACCGCACTTAAGTCAAGTGCACTCACTAGCTCACTTCTCGGAAATATTATCACATGAAGCAACCTTAAAATATGAAATTCATTGCAAACAAATAAGACAATTTCATTTATTTATAGTTAAATTCATAATTGCACACGTTTGCTCCTTTATTTGCACGAGATTATTATTCATTATCGTATTAAAATATTTGCAGATAAATAAAACAATTGAACTAACCTCCCATGCATATCGGGTCTCCTGTGGTTGACCAGCCCACTTGCCTTGAAATGGCCCATACTTAGAACCCTTCATAATAACACTCTTGGCAAACACGCCATCCTTGCGCAGCTCCACCTCGGGCGGCAGAATGCGGAACGTGTAGCCGCCGCCAACGGCGTTGAAGCCGCCCAGGGCTGCGGCGGCGCTCAGACCGTTGGCGCCACCGCGGAGCAGGGTGTAGTAATCAGTCGCTAGCAACTGCTCTGCGAGCAGGAGGTTCTGGGCGTCTTGTAAGTAGCGATAGCTTTCACCGTTCGCCGCCGCCGTGTAAGGACAATTCAGCAGTTCGGAGGGTGGCTTCACACTCAATACACTCTTGCGGCCGCACTCGTTGTTATTGTCCAGTGCCATTGTCTTGTCGCCGTCGTCGATCTCAGCCGAATCGTCGATATTCACTTCGACCTCGACTTCCAGCTGCTCCACCTCATCCTCGCTTCCTTCTGCAATAAAAGAGATTTTGTTTAGGCGATGGGAAAATTGGCTAAATAAAATACCTTAACCAATGACTGCACAAAGTTGTCACAGATTGGATAATGTTAACGAAAGTGTTACAAGTGTCTTATCACCTTATATAATAACAATAATTAAATGATCAGAATAAATTTGACACGAAACTGCTGCGAGATAAAATGCTCCGCGCATAACTACGCAAGACTAGCAATGACGTTCGATTATTCTGATTACGCGGTACGATTTGTGGGAATAGCCATTCAAAAACCAAAAAAACGGATTTCCATTTCCCCGAAACCTCCGCGCCCGCCGCACACGCACCGCGAATTATCATTGTGGACTTCACCCAGACGCGTACGTGAATGAAAGCTTCAGCCCACACAAAACCACAGAGATTCCTTTCTAAATAACCTAATCATTGACCATTTTTTATTTTAATTAATTAGTCCATTTTAATGGGAGATTACAACAGAGATAATTGACGATTATGTCTGGCATTTGCATAAACGACGAATATTCAGAGCTGAAGTGTGCACAAACCGCAAGATTAAGTAAATTAATTAAATGGGAAAAATATCATTAATCAAATTGATCTAAGAAAAATACTCAACACAAGTAAACAGTAGAAAATCCTTTGTTTTAATTTAATTAAATTGTTTTATTGAGGCCTTCTATTTAGATATACAAGTGAAGGGAAGAAGAAAAAAAGTGTCCGAGTCATATTGGCTCGTCGTTTTTGCACGTTTCTCTGCGCGGATTCTTGGAAACAGCGACAAAGCGCTCACGCGAGGCGTTAATTTTTTCAGTCGAACTTATGAATAAATACCGAAAAACAAAAGAATACCTCTTTTTGTCATTTTTCGCATGAAAGATATGCGAGCGGAGGAATGGTGCTAGCGTCTAATCGCGTCGAGCAGCGTGAAGACACGTCGCCGAAGACATGAATGAGCGAAGACGCATTCGTGCACTCATTGTTCTTCTTCATCTTCGGCGGCCGGTGTCCTCGACGGTTTGCTAATCGTTCATACCGCGACTCGCGAAAGAAGACGACTAATTCTTATTCAATAATTTCGACATAACGTTCGCGCGCCTTGTGCGTATTGTTATTACTCGAGTCTTGCTAGTACGTCATTCCAATTTCCATTCATAAATATTCATGAAGGTGTTCTTCGCGCCGGGGTTGACTTAAGTTGACACTTTCTCAGAGCATCACTCATGACTTAGCTACGACATAAATCGTATCTTTCAACTTTTTATTACATTCAATTGCTTTTTCTGTTGATTTTAAGAAGGAAAACATCTTTTAACATGCAGTTTTTATTGTAAAACCTAATTATTTGATTGCCCTTTTTTGCATTAAAATAATTGCCCATAGAAATATTAATACTGATAACCGATAATCTCTTATTGTCATAGCCATAATTTTTGCGTCTATTTACTTTTGTCATTGCCGGAAAATCAGATCTTTACGTTTTCGCGTGTTACTATACCAACCAAAAATTGACATAAATGACTTAAGCCATACTTATTGTTTTGACATGCATTAATCATTAAATCACAATTGGTAATATCAAGCAACCCATGCATGACATTGTTGACATTAGCAACAAAAAAAGCAACTTAAACCGAAGAAATTCTTTCTAATTTTTTAATTATCCTGCAGTAACAGGTGCGGTACTTAATTTCAGCCAAATATAGAATTAACTCTACCTGTCATCCTTCGTCCTTGTAGTAGTGTAATAGTGAAAACCAAAACAAAAAAATTAACAAATCACTGCGCGTCGAGTCCAAGTTTCCAAAAGAAAACAATAAAAATCACACAATACACCCAGAGTTGATCGCAACTCAAAGTCTTTTAAAGGTCCTCCAAAGAGTGGACAGGCCGACACACTTGAAGACACTGGTTTTTAATAAAGTTCCTTTGTGGCATCAAGGAATATCAGCACTCCTCACTCGGGGTAGGTACGACGCTGCGCTTGTAGCGGACGACAGACAGTGACTGACTGAAGATCGCACGGATCGTCGTCGGAGGCGATGCATCTGGCGCGGGCTGCGGCGCTCACTATCCCGGTCATCCCGAATCCGGGGCATCTCGCGCGCGCGCTTCGGTTGGGCCGGCGGTGGCCCATCCCTCGATCATCTCGCTGTCGCCAGGCGGGCGTGTATGCGTGCGTGTGCACTAGGACGCCGGGCGACGCCAACGTGTGTGTGCGTCGCGGTGGGGATGGACGAGCATGAGGCGTGGCCTCCGCGTCTATCCCTAAGGATTCTCAGTGCATCCTCCGCGCGTCGCTTTTAGGCTTGGTGCGCCGACAGAGAAAGCTCTCGTTGAAATGTTTTCAGCTGACAAAAGACGACAAACGGACCTTTTTGAACGGCTAATGTGATCAGTTTGAAGAATCGCTGATAACGGGGATTGTAGCTTTCCATCGATGTTTTACTATTTCCTTCAATATCAGATATATATATCTAGCTGATATTTCATATACTTTTGTTTTAAAAATGCTATTCTCTTATAAATATTTTGAAATAAGCTTTATTTTATATTCCCTGCAGATATTAAAAATTCTGTTATGTCAAACAAGCATGTAACAAGCCAAGGTACACACCGCATATTTTAATGCCTGGTTTGTAGGGAAAAATCGAACGGTTATTTATCTGAATTTGCATTTTTTGCACCGTAATATATTCATATTTTCAGGGTATTGAAAAATATTGTGGGATATTGTTATGAAAAGCAGTAACAGATTGCTTTTTAAGTGACACTCACGTCGGCGACGCACTTTGTGTTGCTGATATGATATAGAAATAAGCATCTTGTCATGCACCCTCCCTCCACGTGCCCTCGTGCCCTTGTCGACTGCCCTTATTACGTATGCCTGACCATGTATTTACATATCTTGAATAATTTTCATTAGAAATGCTAATTTTATATATAGCTGGCGCTATCCAACCTACTTGTACTATAAGATTCTGTTTTTGTGTCTTCTGATGAGGAACTTGACATTTTTACAACACTGCAATTAGGATATTTCTTTGGAATTATTTAAAAAAAAACAATAATAGAAAAGCAAAAAATCACGAAAGTTTTTCAAATATTTTTTTTCTGTAAAAGTATTTTTGACATAGTCAAATTTTACCGTTGGGCCAGAAGACGTTATAAGGTACAGAAAAGTACACATGTAGCAGCGGCTATTACATTAGGTTTATTCTATAAAAAGTTTTCAAAATAATGCATTTTTTGTGCATTTATTTCTACAATAAAGATAATTCTAACTTAAGGAAAATGTACCTACTTACATCGATTATTGCCTGAAAAACTGTTTTCTTTAATATTTTTCAAAGAAATTTGATTTGATTCAATCAAAGACCACAAAAAATTAAATGTTCGTTAAACAGACAATAAATAAAAACATTTATTTAGCTATTAAATAGAAGAATATGTGTAAGTAAGCATACAATGCAGTCACATGAAATTGAATCGGCAACCAATTATTCAATCAACATCTCTTCCTGTATGTTCATAGGTATACGAAGTTTTAATAATTCCTAGTCCTAAATCAATGCAGCAGTGTAGTAACAAGAAACTTAAACCAAACATAAATAATATCTATCACACATATGAATGCAATGATATGAATATATTCACGTCTTAAATATTCCCTCGTAAATAATGATTTTAGCCAGGTTGCATTGTGAGGGTGGCCGGAACACAAAGATCTCGTCCTGTTCGGGGCGCACGACGACATAAAATTTCATTCGCCTGCCCGGAATGCCAACGCGAAATTTGGATCTGTGTGGAATTTATGTCTTCATAATGTGTGCACCGCACAACTAGGTGCGACACAACTTCGCGTACATAAATTCGTCTTTATTACCTTGCAAAATTCCGCTACCAAATCAGGGTTTGGGAATCTTGAATAAAATTCATCTTTATTTAGAATTGCGTTTGATTAAAAACCAAGAAAGACAAAAGTTAATTGCATGCTTAAAAACTTCTTTGAAACTATACTTTGATTTAGTCAGAGACCGATAAGAATGCTCTATTCATAACTATATGTACTACATCGCACTCTTATGCAGTAAAGAAAATCTATTTACGAGCGTTTGGTAAATTATTTCCTTGTTTGAATTGCAGCCAGACTCGTTGCGGTCGGCGGATGCACTTGGGGATGTTTGCGCCTCCGGAGGGGTGTATTATATACTTGTTTCGGTCGGGCGTGCGGCGTCCCTCGAACACACACACACACGTTTACATCTATACACATCCCATGTAGGTACGCTGTAATGCATCAACAGGAGTATTTACTGCTGCTGTGTGAGTCCTTCCGCATTGTTCCAGCTTCCAAATTGATTAAACGAATAGAGCCACTCAAAATTGAAAATTCAGTTATGGTAAGTACTACTACTATAATTATGAGCCAAATGCTTATCACTCAATTTTCTCTGGCTACCAAAAATGTATATGTGGAAATATTGCTTAAATTAATAATAGCACACCTCTAATTTGATAATCTTCGAATTCTAGAATGAAGAGGCCAAGATAGCAAGTGGTATCAGACATGCAGTCTAACTCCTATCTAATTAAGCATTAACGATTTGGGTGAGCAGCGAGTTTCCAAACGCGCATCGACGGCCGAGATAACGATCCGGAATTATTCAAAAACTAATTTCGTCCGCGCATTGTCGACGACATCATTAATGCATGCTGAGCAAGCACATCCACAACCGCGCTGCCGCTACAGCCGCCACTGCTACCGCCGCCGCTTGCCATATTGCGGTCGGGACGCGCGCGGTGCTCTGCCCTGCCGATGTTAGCAAACACGCCGGAGGCTGCTGCTCCCGCTGTTCCTGCACGCGTTGCGTGTGTGTGGGCACGCGCTCGTTCTCTCGGCGAAATGCGGGAGGCAGTCGGGAATGCTGCGAAAAGGCAGAACATCAATCAATGCCAGGGATGCCAGTGCGTCAAAGAGCTGAATCGGGATGATTTTATTTCGTTTTATTTCGATTTGGAAAGCTTATTTAATAAACGCTTGCCTAAATTGAGAAGGTAATTGTTTTAAGTTTTTTATTAAAGTTTTTTAAGTACTTTTGGCTATAGAAATATTTTTGTATTCGAATAACAATAAATACTGAGTTTTTTTATTTTAAATATCACCGCAGAGCTTAAGATATCATAAGAAATATTCCAAAAAAGACACAATTCTTGTAGTAATTGAATGATTTATGCCTTTGCGATAATCTCCCAGGAAGCGTGTAAAATTGATTGAATTATCATTCGCGTTCAACCACCAAAAAGTGGTAAACCTGAGGAAAACTCGAGCCTCAGGTAGAAAGATAGTAAAAATCTAGCGGTGTAAGTAAACATAAAAGATATGCTTATTAAGGCTTACAAAAGTGAGAATGGAGAGAGTTAAGGGTAAGAGGCAAGGGTCACGCCACGGGTTAACGAAGTTAGATAAGGGTTAACTATCATTCTTGTCTTTTTGCTTCATTTTATTGCGTTGTTGCGTGACCTGCCTGGGCGCGAGAAAAGGCTGAAAAGAGGTAAAACATGAAAAAACTGGAATAATATTCATCGCCGTTGAAGAAGGGGATGTGCATACGAAGGGTGCTTATTGGCATAGGGGACTAAGGTGAAAATTAGGCAGAAATGTAGAAAACTCATGTGGCGGAGTATTATAATAAAAAAAAAACTAGAAAAAAGAAAGAAGGGTAATGTGTAAATAAGGAAATGCAGTGAAAAGAGAATGCATTGAAGGGTAAAGCGAAGTAAAGAGGTAAAAAAGGCTGAAAGTGCAAAGGTGAAGGAAAGAAGTGAGCGCAATTGAATTGACGTATTCGTTTTTTGGCAGAAAAATCAAGTTTGACCGCAAATTTCACGCCGATAGAAAGGGCGCTTCACACATGCGTGACGTGTGAAAATCTTTAACGGGTGAAATTAGCTGGTTGCAAAGGGGTGCGATTATGTGAATTACCTAGGATTTAATAAACAGGTAGAAATAATTTCGCTATTTCTGGCAAAGCAGTTCGTATAGGACACCGTGTGAAGTTATTCAAAAATTTTCAAAATTGTTCGTTGGGATACATTTTTAGATTTTGATCATTTTAAATAGACAGCAATTCAATGAAAATGAACTTTTCCAGATCCGTAGTAATGCCCGAATCGAATGGCTCGCGAATCTGGTGTGAAATCGAAGGTTTATTTACGACTGGCACTTAAGCCCAGAAGCACCGTTTCTATCACATATTTCTATCAGCGCCAACGGCGAACTCCCAGCCTGGAATTTATACGAATCGAACACAAGTATATATCTGCAACCCGCACACATTCGCCGATTGCGAACGCGTGGACGCACTGGGCGCGGACAAAAAGTGTAATAGCGGTCCATCGAGGAGACCCCATTGC
Organism: Lissagria laeviuscula; assembly: GCA_030264695.1. Classification (NCBI taxonomy): domain Eukaryota; kingdom Metazoa; phylum Arthropoda; class Insecta; order Coleoptera; family Staphylinidae; genus Lissagria; species Lissagria laeviuscula. The sequence continues at coordinate 62,438 of JARJDU010013291.1, forward strand.
GCGCCACCCTCGCAGAACGATAAATAGCTCTGTCCCGTTGGCGCCGTTATCAGGCGTGTCGCCTTAGCGTAAGTGCGCTTTAAACCGTAACGGGCGCGACTTTAAAACGCTGTGAAATCGGCGAGAGCGCGCGAGATAAGCCATCGGCGGAATTGAAAATGCTCATATGCCCGCTGCCAACACAATAGGATTTGGGAAATGGATGACCATGTCCGTGTGTCTTATCTAAAACGGTTGCCTTCCTTCGGGAACGCTTAGCGTCGCGCGTGTTCTGCATTTCAATGATTTCTCTCTGTCCGAGTTTCAAAGGTACAAACATTTGTTGGTTGGGAGTTTGCGAGAACTCCCAAGATAAACGGATAAATAGCACCAAACAATCGAACACGACCTTAAAATAAAACGTTAAATATCCGTTAATAAAGGTCTCGTCATTCTTTCGGATATCTGACTCGTAATCGCGTCCTTCGGCTTTGATTTGATTGCGCTGACTTGAGGGTCATATTGTCTTCGATTCACGTTGAGAGTGCCTTCCCACTTCCGGCAGACTTTGCCCCGTCGAGTCGAACCTCTTCATTTGTCGCTAAATAAACGCGTTCTAATAATCGGCATAAATAATAATAGCTTGGAGTGTAACGGCGGGCGCACGCTGCACGAAGGCATTATGCCCTCCGCGATGCACAAAGGAAGAGCGAAGCCAAGAAGCGATGAAAGAATGGCGCGATGAATGAAATCAGAGATTTACTTCCGTGCACCTTTTCAATTCCTACGTTTTGACTTCGATAGCTTCACGTTGCTTGGAACGTCGTCAACGGACTCTAGTGGTGCGATGTACGAGAATGCGAAGATGCCGCGGGGAAGAAAATGTGCTCGCTCCAGGAGGAGATTTTTGTTTGCTTTTTAATCACTCCATGCGTTGATGTGGATGATGGTGAAGTTCACTGGGTTCAAGTGAAATTGCTCTTTAGTATTGAACCGGTAACTAATATGGGAAATATACAAATACTACAGAATGCATCAGTTCGTATTAATTTTGAACTTTTATCGCATTTGATGTTTTTTAGTCTGAAAACACCCATCGTATTATTATTATATCATTGTCACCAAGATATTAAGGTAATCTTGATCTTGATTTTGATCAAGATATATTGACAATATCATGAAAATCTTGAATCTCGTTATAAAGAATTAGCAAGGCTTTTTTGCTTTTAGCTGAACCAGCATCGTGATTTTTGTCTTACTTAATTTTTTTTATTAGTAAATTAAAACCGATCTCAACCAGCGGTTTCGATGGAGTCTTTTTTGTACATACAAGCGTTGAAACGCTGAAAAAAGAACCCTAAACCGAGTTCACATTTTCGATCAATAAAAATTCCTGATCATTTATTTGGCATTTTCCAAAATTAGTATTCATATCGCAGAAGAGACGTGCATTGCTTTTTTTATAGCCATTCAAGATGTCATAGCTCTATTCCACCTCGTTTTGACATCAATACTGGACATGTAATCTTTCAGCTCCATGGTCTCACAGCAACTTCTTAGTTTCTTTTTCTGCAATTGCTCAGAATATTTAATTTCTTTACCTTCTCTTTTAAATCAATTTCATAGTCATCATTGGCGCTTGATTGCTGCAAAATTACATACAGCTACTGATTCAGTTATATTATAGAGATGTGGGTTGTATCGTAATTTACTTAAGTTGTCAAAAATTAGCGATGGAAAATTTGAAAAAAAATACCGTAACCTTACCCTACGTAACTTACAAAGCGAATTTTAAAATAATTAAATACTAGTTAGTTAACATTTAAAAAAAAAGTAATAATTTAAATGAAAAAAATGTCAACAAGGCAAGATCTGGTCAATATTCAAGACATTGAGTATGTTAACTGAATATTGTTTCGAATTTTAATGTCTCATCCTAATCTCAATGATGCGTCTCAAACCTTGCAAGAGATCCTGAAAAATCTTCTATTAAAGACAAGAACTAAAAGTCCCCAACAATAATTTATTTTAGACTCACAAAAGAAAAAGTATGCAAGTACAGAATAGTACATAAAATAAAATGCCATTTGAACTACATATGGACACCGTGATTAAAATCACTAAAAATATCAACACAATTAAATCATTTAATATCATTGGCTGTCACTTGAAAAGCAGCTGGTATTACTTCATATACTAACGACATCTGTGTATAATACAATTATAAATAGGTACTTTGGAAGTACAATAATTCTGAAGAGGTGCACCGCGATTGTTTTATGTAAGTATTGAAAATTTCACGATTCTACGATTGTGGCGCGCAGATAAAAGAAAAAGCGCATAATTGAGGGTTGTGAGCGATCGAATCGAGCTACTGCATAGTTCGAGCACTGAGCAGCAATACAGACGCGAGAGCTCAAGATTTACATTTACGGCTTATTGCTGCTCATTGCGGCTCGTCCACGGATTTTAACGACCGTTTATTTTCTATTATTTGTTATTCCAATGCTCAGCAATATATCAAGTCAGCGTGTGATGTATGTTTTCAATTGTGCGGTGCTTTGTTCGTCTAATGATAAGTTGATGGTCTCTAGTCATTCCGAGAATACTCAACTTTCTCACGTTCATGTCACCAGCAGGATGTTACTGGAATGTAAACGATTTACGCGTCAGAGATAACGGTATCAGTTTTATCAGACGAATTATGCACGAACTTCGCCATAGACACATTTTTCTTATATTTATTTTTCTTATATATATCTTGTAATATACAAATCAACAAATCAAGTGTATGCGACACATCTAAGTGTGTATTCAATAATAATGACAAATATAAAAAATTGATTTGTTTAGTTTATTATAAGACCTAAACATTAAAAAAGAAAACAAGACAATATCGTATAAAATACATCACAAACCCACAGATAAAAATATTCAGACTCTTCTAATCATACCTACAAACACAAATTAGCAGCAATATAAAACTACATTCATTGAATTTTTACCACATCAATGAAACCAATAGATAGAAACACAGAAATTGCATACATTGCAGTATACAACAACTTCAATATTAAAACAAATAACAAAATCAGAGAGAAAGAAAAATATAAACAAGAGACTATACGTTTAACAGACAATGACAGAAACTAAAACAATACAATATCGCACTCACAAACAGCAATAACAAAAACTTATTAAACATAATCCAAAACAACAAAGATCGTACACCTTTACAACAAAAATCAGGAATATGTAAAATTAAATGTAATCAATGTGAAGTCTTATACATAGGACGAACAGGACGCCAACTTACAAACAAGACTTAACGAACACATCACATTGCATTCATCAGTCATAAACAAAAAGTAAGAAAATGGATTTACTGGAACACATGGAAATATCACAAAATAACCCACACAACCTAATCGACGCTACAGAGTTACACCACACACTCATACACACACACTTGAAATCTAGAAACGATAAACCAAAAACCAAATATGAACCACTTCAGTACTCCGATGAAGACTAAAAAGTACCAAACTAAGGTAAGACATAAAAATAAAGTTAAACTAGAATATAAAAAAGATCCTCGGAATGTGTCAAGAATGCAACTCATTACATAAATTCAAAACAATATAGTAGATTGACACTACGAACTGAAGCATACAAGGCAAGCAAGAAGTGGACAGTATTGAACTATGATTATTTGTTCGAGTATGGATATATGCGTGCTACAGATAAGCGATGAATGGCGTGATCTGCAGCCGAAAAGTCTGGAAAGCGTTTTTATCTCCACAAGCTTATAGGAACAGTCGCTTATCGCTATCAAGCCTCTTTGCGTCCATATGGTTTCAATCATCGAGGTGACAATGAACATCTTCCACAGAGATGCTGCTCAAAGGTATGCAAGATTTACATGCCTGGTGCTCTTTACTGTGTATGCATATGTGTATGTACGTGCGAGTCTTGAATTATCAAACAGTTTTAAATTTGAAAAACTTTATTTGTTTCCTGAAATTGAATCGTACGAAACTTCCGAGATTAATTTCACGATATATGTATTTGCATGTCGAATTGTAATGTTTGCTGTCAAACAAGCAGTCGGAAAAAGTGAAACAAACTGCGGTCAAAAGAATGAACTAGCTAACTTCATAATGTATAGTCGCCGCTGGGTGGAGGGAGTGAACTCTGGCAACTTCACGCGAGATGAACAGAGCGTTGCAGAATGCATACGGGAAAATGCTGGAAATGGGGAAATGGGAAATAGAGTCAATTGAGAACGAACGAAGTGTGCAAAGTGGCCGGCGCCGGGCGAGCGCTCTCTGGGTATATCAGCAAATAACGACAAATATGGCCGGACGGTAGGTAGTCGGCAGTGCGGTGGCGGCAGTCGATGGGGACACGCTGCGAACGCCCGCGTTTGAAGTACGGAAACGCGCAGCGATTCGCATTGAGGCCGCAGTCAAAATAGCCGCATATGCATGCTATACGGGCATGCAAACTTTGGGGCCGGTCTGGTGTGTCTTTGTCAGTTGCGCACAAGTACCGGAGATGCCTTTTGTTGCCCGCCGCCAGACACGCTCGACATATTTCTGCGGTGGACGCTAGTTTTCGACTTTTGACGCCACCGGGTTGGCCCTCTGTCCGCCGCACTCAAATGCGCATATAACGATACAATTTTCGATTCGTTTTTCCAGGGAAATCCGTTTTTTCCGAATCCGATTTGTTATCCATTGCACGGAAGTCCTTGTATTTGTTTATGCCTGCAACAACATTTCATTCGTGCGGGATGAATCTCTTCCACTGCTATATTTCTTTTCAACGTGTTTTCTTTTTTCTTGTGTCGATAAGTGCTTTGGAACTTTTGCTAAGAAGTTGCAGAAGTTCTAAACTCTTCGAAGAAAAAAATCAATAAGAAAATTAGCAGCTGCTTTTTACCAATAGGTTTAGCTCACTCATATTTTTCCTTCCAGACTGCTTTTTACTTTTACTTTTCGCATAAATAATTTAGTAGGTTGGAATACTGCATATTATGCACAGGCTAGATCCTCTTTGTTTACTACAAAGTTCTATCAATCCCAAAGGGTCTCTTGTTTAAGGAGGAATTTTGTATAGACTCCGGTCAAACTTTCATTTGATGTCTTGGAAAGCGCCTGAAGTAATAAAATCAAGCACGTCAGTAGAATTTAATTTAATTAATGAATACGTATTGATATCATTTTTCTGCTAGGAGAACCTGATCGCTTAGTTTACCTTTTGCGGGCATTAAAAACGAATCTACCAAATGCAAGCAAATTTTCTTCGAAAGTATATTAATTAGTATTATTGTAATTGAATTGGTGGCCGATTGGACCAGACAAATAATAATCTACAAAATAAATCTAAGGCCTATGTACGTTGACATTAGGTGAAATTAATCCAAAAACATTGTAACCTATATGTATTTACATTTGTATTACATTCATATATACATTTTAAGTTGATTTTCCAATACAATTTCAAAGAATATTATATACCATCCGCTTACAGTCAAATTGGAAAACATTCGGAATTGAAAGTTTGATGTCACGCATGTATGACGCTCGTAATGCCTTCGGGCACGTGCCGGCATATAGTCAGTCTCGGCGAGAGGGCAAATTACCCTCGCGCTTCGTGATGATTGCGCACCCCTTGCAAATGTGTGTGAATTTTACACTTTTACTGCGCCTCTGTGCAAGCCAACAGTAACAGGCGATTCGGGTGCACGACAAAGACACAAACTCGACGAAGGGCTAGAAGATGTGTGTGAAGGTGTGCACACACACGCACCTACATGTCATAGCGGCGTGGAGATGTGATAATAGTTCGCGGCGTGAAAAATTACTCACTTTATTATGTCACACGTTCGGCGCGCAAGGCCCGTGCGTATGTCAGATGCGTATTGTAATGTCACATCGCTGATGCTGGCGGCGGCAGCGTGCTATTAAAGCTGGGAAGAACGTGTTTTATCATCCGTCACGGTGTGAGTGCCAGTGAGCCGCTCTAGATGCATGTGTTGTGCATGAGTATGTAACAGAGACGATACATTTGTTAGTCATACATGTTTCTGTAATATGTGCAGATATGACTGCATGATGACTCAATTTTCTCCACAAATTGTCATATAAAAAGCTTTTAAAGTCTCTGCTATATCGTGACAATCTACTTGCCAAACAAAATTTTTGATTGTTACATCTGAATGTTCCTTTCAAATGGTATGGGAACAGGAGGAAGAAGAGGATGAAGAAGAAGAAGCAATACCAAGGGTTTTGTTGGCGTGGTAGTAGATTTGGCAGAAACTCAGGGAAACGTTCATTAATCCCCACGGTGTTGTTCCACCGTCTTGAGGATCAACGCATGTGTCAGCGCGAAGTGTGCACATGATGAATGGAGGGATGATATGCGAAAATCGCGGGCCATCATCGACAGATTTCTAATTTCTGGCTTTGAATGGAAGACCGCTTAAAGGTTTAGCGAGTTGGCAAGCAAGAGGCGGCTAGACTATGGCGTGAAAATTGGCGGGTGGAAGCGGTCGGCTGAACACAGCGAAGGCGCCGAATGAAAAGTCGCCGCCGCAGTCTTCGCAGCATGAATGAATGCCACGGCCGAGGGTGTCACAAATTGAATTTTCTGTGTAAACTTCAAACTCGCAAAAAGCTGCCGCGCGCCGCCGACGCCTCAAAAGAGAGCGACGAGGCATCCCGCCGATTTTATAATTACGCTTTCCCGTTGCCGCCGCCGCCACACCGCACCAATCCCTACCCCGACGAACAGCACGCGCTATTTCCTATATCTGAAGCTATCGTGATGCATGCTGAACGACTCATAGTCTTGTCTCCTTACTAGGCTGACAACTCAGGTAACCGTTATTCCCGAATATAGAAACTGAGAGACGAGCCCAAGGCCCACACAACGCGATTGAAAAAGCAGAATGAGTATTGTTAAAGGAAAACAAGAGCGAAGCGAAGAAGTCGAAGCAGTTGTCGCGTGCTGAGGAGAAGCAGGGATGAGAACGGGTGCGCGGCGCACTCTGCCGCTTCCGCCTGCTTCCGGTTTATCTGACAGCCCCATTTCCGCCTTATTCGCCGCCGCAACATCGCCCGCTGCACGGCCTCGTCGCTATTATTGCCGTGTTAGCCAGCCCTCTTCTATCCTGGCAGTTATGCAACTGTCTTCGAAGAGGTCTAAGGACGTTTCTCATCCGGGGAGCGTATTATGAGTGGCTTTAGTTAAATGCCTAACATAACATTTGAAGCTCATGAATAAATTTATTTCGGATAATTCTATTCGTTACATATTGATTTGTTCTGATATACCTGTTCATGCATGTTTTGCATAATATTTCTGATTATTGATTTATTCATAACAGTTGAAGTTATTCATTAGTTTACCTGAAGCTGAAGAAGTGCAATTGTTATGGCAGCTACGAACGATTTGAAGTTATGCATGTGAATAAGTCCTGGCTTATCCTATATAAATAGTCTTACAATGAAATAAACAAATTATCTTGCGATTTAAAATTCATATACCTGAAAGCACCTTTGCTCCTGGGTTAATATAAATATCGAACATGATTTATGGGAAAATTTGCTCATGATATCCAACCTTTTTTTGTTATTATCACTTCTAAACTGTAAATTTTTTTTTATAAACAATATTATCTTAGTAGATACATATATTAAAAACACACCAAAATGCCACAATTGCCTTACAAGGCACATATTTTTGAAATAATGCTTGCATTCTTCTGTGATGATTTAAAAATTATATATAATTTCAATACACGTAGTATCAAAAGATTTAATTCAAAATATAACTACGTTTATAGTTTTATGTATAAATTATTTATATGTTTCAGCATTTTGCATGAAGATGTCTCTTGTGGTAGACAAACAATGCAAAATTGCTACGTGCATGTGATAGGATAGATAAGCAACAGTCTCTTGGACTCTTCGATGTTACTCTCAGTATCGATACATATTTCTCGGCCAAAGAATTAGACGCGGTAGGTCAAGTGAGAGAAGTGCCTCGCTGAGAATTGCACGATCGTCGTCACCAGACGCAATAACACCGCTCAATCTATTGTTTTCTTGTTTAGGCTGAATGTAATGTTGACATCTTTTCGCTAGTAGATAACTATCGTATGTACATTCCAATGCCAGTATTCTGGTTGAACTCGTCCGCATCGTTGTGCAACCTATGTCGTCGCGGTTTTAATTCACGAGTTCGACTATGTATAATAATTAATTTAATATATTAGTGAATGAGAAACTTTTGTGACTTTTTTTTCATTTTCAAATATATCAATATGCAAACGTTGTTTCATATATTAAGTGCAATGTGTAAAAGTGTGCAAGTGAGCTTCCTATGGATTCCTATACCAATGGAATGATTGAGCTGCAATTTTCACGGTAAGTGTAAGAGGAAAAGCAGGTTTTAAGACAGATCGATTTTCAAAATGTTAATTAGTTTTTGAGTTACGCTAATTATGAAGTTATTGCCATTCTATGGTAAATTTTGCTAGAGGCAATGGTGTTGATTCTCATGTCGAATGTACCTTTTTTTATAAACAGTAACAATTGTTTTAATATCATTGTTATTATAAATTACTATCATAAATGGTATGGTAACAATTTATGAGACGAAATTGTAGTAGGGCCATTCCATCTTAAATTGACCAAAAAGATAACGAAATGAATCCCATAATTGTGGATTTTAATTTTAGCAACAAACTTTGAAAGCAATTATTACCGGAAAATGGAGTAGCTAGGATTGCATTTTTTGGGTGTAAGTCCTTTTAAATATGTGTGTTTTTGAAAATATAATGAAAGTTATACGATGGCGGTAGCTACGGTTTCGAAGATAATTGCTCTACAAACTCTGAGTTTTACTTAATTTTGATAATTGATCATTTCCTTGCAATTAATTACTAATTTAGTGAGCATTTATTTGACTGGGAACAGTTTCATATTTAAATGATTAATGTGTAATATTCACTTTCACTCGTATTTTCTGCCCTAGAATTTAAGATACAATACATTTCAAAAACTAAAATTATCTTAGAAAAAGTTGGCCGTTTGCTAGCATTGGTGGTTTAATATTTCAATCTTAAATATAGCTATTTAAATATATCCTAAATATCATTGATAAAGGTGATCCAAAAAAAATGTATTTGCCAAGAACAGTATTTTGCAATGATCCAGAATTTCATTAATATCTGACATTTGATTGAATTCCCTGTCTTAAATAAACAATTATAATGTCACTCATGTACGCCATTGAACCTGATAATAAATTGCTTTTATTTGTACTTATCACTGCGCATCAAACTTTGGGATATTGCAAAATTGCTAAAACGAATACTAATTCCGAGCCCCTTCTGAAATTGCCTTTGAAACAAATGGTCACTCGCTCCTTAATCATATTTGCCACAATTTCGCCCCCAACCTTTCTCTCTATAGCTTTCATATCATTGTCAAAATCATTCAGAATGTTGACCGTGTTATTTACAATAGGCCGCTGTAGTAACACAGTGGGCCCTGGACAAGAGTTAAGTGTGATGCCGCTCTTGCCCCTTTATTTTTTTCATTAGGTAACAAAATTCTGTGGCTGTCTAGTGGCGGTTTAAGACGAAACCAGAAATGAATTTCCAGGAATGATATACAGAAAAAAATTAAACTTTACAGGGTCTGTTGAGGGTGATCATAGCAATTGAAGTTTTCTGATAAAAAAAAGTTAAATGATTAATTTTAAGGTCTAATTTTTATTTAAAACATTCAACTATGGTGGTAAATATATCTGTAAAAAATCTGCATATTTTGGAATATAATGTTTAAACCCAAAAATGGTAGCTATCTACACTACTATAGATATGACTGTTTTTCCGATAAGTGTCGCATTTATTCATACTGGATTTCATTGTTTTTTGATAATTTTATTCCTGAAAGCTAGTGATTTAATCTATACGTACGTTTAAATGCATTAATAAAAAAGGGTTGTTGCCCGAACAAAATTACATAAGTTTTGCATTACCAATGGTTTCAGAAATGTGTATAGTTTTTACCTCCTAAGTAAAAAGATAACAAATCCGGATTAACATTTGTATTAATTACTTACGAAATAAAGAATCCCATATAAGTGTGAGAACCTAAAAGTTCATGCAGATTCTAAATAAAGAAGCAATCAGTCTATCAACCAATAAAATTTAATGCAATTTTTAAATTTTCAAACGATTTTTAGATACGATTTTCTTAAGTACACAATTGAATAGAGATGGTATTTAATGCATTCAATAAATCCGTTTTTATTGACGAACATTTTGACACTTATGATTCAATGTAACAAATACAGGATTACAAACCCCGTGGCAAATGTGTTTGTTCACTGACTATCTAACATGATCACACCTTGGTGCCTGCATTCGCACAATAGAATGAAGGGTTGAAGGCATCGTTACTCAAAGGGTGTGCGCAAATATAAAGAAGTATTACAACAAATGAATGCCAACACTATTACTATTAATAATGAAAGAGAAGCACGAAGAAACACATCTGAAATAAATTCTTGGTTCTGGACGGGAACTATGACCATAACACAAAGCATATATTTTATGTTGTATATAAAAATGTCCAACGTATTAAAATTATTTTAATAAAAATTGTGGCAAATCCATTTTCCAACCCTATACGCTTAGTCTGCATAAGACTTTTTGCTATAAAATCAGAATAATTGAATTGTCAGCACATTGTCCGGACATATGTATATGATGTTCAAATATATTTATTGTGCTCAATTATGTTTGAGCTGGCAACTGTCTCGTTCCATCCCATAGGAAGCCGCACTTCATCATTGTTCCATACCATATCTACACAAGCTAACCTCCGGTCGAAAGCATTGTCGTGTCGCTAATAGATACCGTTTAAGCTTGTTTTTCATCCCTCATCTTTCATCCCTCGGAACGGTGCACCATGTGCGGGACACAATGACATAATACTTTCATATGTGCGCGGCGGGCACGTGCGAGCGAACAATAAACCGACACGGAGCATAGCAGATAACTCCTAACTCCGTATGTAATGAAGAAGAAGTGCGCAAGTTCTGCGCGGAGTGTGTACCATGATGAATTCATATTTGGGATGAACCTTAACGGGCGGAGCAGTAGGATGATCCTCGTGACAGATGCTCCGGTTCAGTTGTGCATTGCAATCGAAATCAAAAAATCACCGGAAGCATATGTTTTTATTCATATTATGCAGCATCCTACTTACTAATGAACGCTTCCTGATAATATGAATCGTTCAAATTGAAAAATTAATATAAAAAGCGATCCAATAACTTCCAACGGGGAACAATTAAAAGTCGAAATTAAAATTCGCGCCTGCACCGAGCTCGCAGCAGCCTCGTCACACTCGTAAACTGCTGCCCCAATTGTCCTGGCTCCCCATTAGCCAGCTAATTGCTCGCGTCTTCAGTCTGCGTCGTATCGCTGTCATCGTAAAGATCCATAAAGTCATAATAAAGTCGCGCGATAATCGCGACATTGTGACTTTAATCGTCGCTCGCGCGAACTTACCACCCTCTGGTGCTAAGTTTACGACGCCTCCGTCGCCTGCCTGTTCCAAGCAATTTCTCTTCCGATTCAACTGCGTAAATCCGGGACAGCTGGTGCTAATTACTGCGGGGATGCACGGTCGGCATTCAATTAAGTTTGATCGAAGGAGCATATTAGATCGATGCTACATGCTCCGAGCTCCATGCAAGACGCTGCCGATACAGCGATAGTGCGCATGCCACAAATAATTTTAACACTTCTTCAAGCGCATAATCATCGTTGATTACACACAGCAGATACACGTCGGGCGGCAATCGAATGGCGTTTTACTTTCCAATTAAAAGTGTTTGTTCAATAGGACGTAGGCGAATCGAGGCCGATTGCGGAGACAATTAGATCGATGCGTATCGAGGAGCGGAGCGTGCTGATAGCGAACGATATCATGTCATGTTGTCGACGATGTGCCATTAGCGCAGCCCAGCTATCCCCGCGATTGCTTTCCGGAGCGTCGCGTGTCTGCGCTCCATCGGCGACGGCGCAATTTTCCAAATTTCCACTCGCTCGCCCGACGACGACTAATTAGATTCTATTCTGGTCGGCTCGAAGCTTTCCGCGGAAGGAAGCAATTTTCGAAACAATCACAAATCCCGTCGATATCTCGAGCTTGCTCGATCTGTGCACATTATTCAAGCGCATGTGTGCGTGCTTCTTGTGACTGTGTAAGTGTCTCCGCCTCGCTGGTTATCTGCTACATCTTGCGTGTTTTTAACAGATTTGAGGGATTAGCACCCCTCCGACGCACCAAAGGAGCCGCGACATATTCCTTGCAGTTATTATTATATTTGCGGTGCGTGTCCGAGCAGGGATTAGAAGAGCTTACAGCGAGAGCTTAGAAGTTCCCGAAAGAAGTGAGAGACAGGGTCGAAGGAGCGGCTGCAATTAAAAGCGGGCAAATTGATTATTAACACGGACGGCACGGAGCAAACGCACGAATCGATAGCGGGACACCCTCGAACGCTCAAAGGACCGCTGCTGACTTTTATTAAAGCGTCTCGGATGAATGTAAAACTCAAACGAGTGCCGCCTAGGTGCGAATTCGGATTCGATGATTCCGCGCTGATTCACAGATAGTTACTTGAGTGGAGTTAACTGTTTGTTGATTGGGCTCCGAGCTTCTTCTCGTTTGCGGCTGGCTGGGTTTATTGCTGTTTGCTTTGTAAACTGATATTTTGGAGTATCATAAAATTCTGGTCGTTACAAATCATCCAACAGATTTTTAAAAGCCTCTTATATAATTTTTTTCATCTTGAACGCGCATTTTAAAAGTTTCATTATCCAAAACACAAAGTCTTATTACGTCATTTAAAAAAATGGAACAATAGCAAAATAGAAAATCGAGCCATGCCCTAAATTCATGCCTGAAATTACCTCCTTTGCCAAATGTAAAAACACTTGTTTCAATTATTCCCCCTGTATAATTAATAAATAAAAAGCAAACATTTGAAGAACATCAATGTACGTGTAGTGAACGAGCAATTCCCCCGATACACGAGGCGAGGGTGAATTATTTGTCGTGTTCGACTTATACTCGCGCTCGTACAACGTGTCGCGACAGAATTGATATGTTTGCATAATAATTGCAAGGGCGATGCGCCCGCCAAGGGAGCGCCTGACACATCCGCGCATTTTTCAGGCGATTAACTCGATTTTTCTACAATTCCATGGCGTAATCGTGAACGTGAACGAAGGCGAATCTTTCCAGTCGGGTTTTGTTTTTGTTAAAGCTGGGAGTTTGTTTAGAAGTTTGCCTTGTTGCAGGGGGGAGATACGGGCATGGTGGTGTCATCTCGAACATGTGTCGATGATTTATCGACCTGCAAGCAGAATATGCGCGCGATTTGCTCGGATATCTTACGCACTTGCGAGCATCTTTTGCTTCGCTTGATTTTCGCTTGTTTTCGGCTAAAGTGAAGAGATTAGCGTATTGATATGATGATATGGCATCATATTTTTTCCTCTTTTTTCTTCGTCTCATGTTTCTATACAAAAGCGAATGGATAGTTTACATCTAGAGTAAATTAAATATCAAATCATGTCTAAGAAGAGAAACAAACGAGTAGAGAATATCAGATATACGAGGAGCTCTTAGTCCGTTATGTAAATTGCTTACGAACAAAAAAGTTGAACTACACCGAAAATAATAAAAGTGAATATGAAACTTTTTTTAGGGCAAGAGCATTACGAAGACAAAGATATCTTTGTCAGTTTGTCATTTCACAAACTTTATATATTTTTTGAAGAAGAAGAGAGCAAAAAACAATGTTGATTTACTATGAATTTGTTTCTATCGTTCCTGCGTTGCTCTTATCCATATAATAAACACAAAGAAATGCCAAGCAGTTAAAATAATAACTCACTCTTCAAGAAACGACAAGTGCGTCGTAAGACGAGGAGTGCTCGAATGTATCGATTGATATTAATTTCGGTTTATGATCTGAGCGGGCGTCGTTCAATTCGACACGCGGTTTAAATTTAGACCGGAAAGACGCGAACTCGACGCCGTCGCGAATACTCACCAACATTTCAAGCATTCACAAGATTTACGAGATTTACATATTGAATATTGAACATCTACGAATATCTCAAGCGGATGATATTTTTGACCGACATCAGCGAACACGTCGCAGTTGTATTCCATGGCAGCAAATAGTGCATTTAAATGTTGGTGATAGCAAAATCTTTTGTTCACAGAGGCGTAGCTTGGGGAAGCAAAGGAGGCATCTGTTCCCTGTTCCCGGGCGCAACACCCGAAGGGCCCCAAATCAATGTTTCAAAAATTTATTTTATTAATAACATTTTCGGGCGTGAAACAGTCGTTCGTCTTTTTCAAATTCTTTGCATTTAACGAACAGAAGAGCCATTGATTGGCTCTGGATTACACTGTATCAATGACTGTACTTAAACCTAGCTATACTCTCGACTGAATCTTAAAGTCATTGTCGTGAGACAGATATTGAAAAATCTACAAAATATTTTAAAAAATCACGACGAAACAAATATCTAGATCAATGATAACATATCAATATACACAGGTCCGTAACATTTGGTCAGCCCGTGCTTCCTAGATAAAATTTGACGCCCATCCCATTAATTTTGGATTTTATTTCTTCGTTATGGACTTCATTTTTCGTCGGGGCCCTGAACAATTGCAGGTACGACCCTGAACATACATTTATTAACTGAAAAAATCTTTAATACATAATTTTTTTCCTCTTTTAAAACAAAGAAGATACTGTTCGTAGGGCTAGACTATCTTTATGAAACCCATCATAATAAAGAGAGCTTCATTAAACGTAGTCTCAATGTCACCGATTAATTAATCACTTAAGTGCTACAATTGTGCTTATCTCTCGCATGTAGCCGCTCGCAGCTCCCGAAATGCGATTAAGTCATTAACATTTTCTTCTCCTCGAGGGTCCCTCAAAGGTCCCTCTATTCACAGCGTGAAGCTGATGGAGAGTGTCTAATGTGTATTCAACGCTCCCGACCGCAGTGATCTGCGGATACGGAGCCATCCGCCCGCCGTCATTTACAATCACTTAGCCCTCGGCGGACTAATAGTCGTTTCCACTCAGCTACCACAGCCACTGGCGTCGACGAAGACGCCACAGCCGCCTCGGAGGCAGATAGACAAAGATACAGCTGGAGCAGGACGTGAAGGCAGATAGACGCAACATGAGAGCGAGAGCCTCCGCCGCGCTGCTCGAATTGTAAAACAAGAAAAGATTGCGGCATCGAGTAGAGGAGAATCACTTGCGGAACGAGCCAGAGGGTGCGGCGCGCAGTCCTCTCACGTGCGCGGGCGGCGGGCGCGTTAAGTGTGAACCCTTGTCGCGCTTATTCATCGATTCGCCGCCGCCGCTCGCCTGCTGCGGCTGTGATGATGGGGAAAGAGACTCATTCACTTACTCGTGTGAGAGTGAGTGAGGAGGGCGATAATGTCCATCGGTGCAAGCGCCGGGGTTAATATAGTAACGTCCTAACAAGTTAATCTTTCCACTTTGGACTTTTTTTCGGGAGTTGTATGAAATTGGAAACGCTCATCGCGTGCGGTGTCTGACGGCGCGCTTCGCGATGATGGGGCGATAGGGAGGTGTAGAAGAGCCATCTAGATAAGACAGCGCAATTGCGCGGAAACAATCGGGGCGATAATGGCACGTAATGGCTGATAATAGCAGATAATGTTGGCCCTAACGAGGATGGTTAATGATACTTCTCCGGGCAGAACATGCAACACTTGAGAATCACACGGTTTTGATTGAAATTGCTGGGTTTGCGGTGGAAATCGGCTTTTTTATGGGGGGCATTAGTGATTGGGGTGGAGCGCTTTGTTTGATACTTAGTGAAGCAACCAGGAGTGGGTGCAAATGTTCACATGTTAGCTCTTGTAGCCTAAATTGTTTTTATAGCATAGGTAAGACTAGGGTGACCAAATTTATAATATTGTTAATATTTAAATCTTAATTTTTTAATATTTTTATTTCCTTGTTTTAAGAGTTAAGAGAAGCTACAAATCAGCAAACTTTTTCTGGGTAAGTGTGTAAATCTACTCTCTATTCGACTTAATTATGATTAAAGACGGAAGAACATCTCATAAGCCGCTAGTGTTACAGATTGTAGTATAAAGTAGCAATAGCAAGACTGTCCGAATTGTGTCATTTCTTGAAAGCGTCGTCACCTTTCGTAGCAAAAGAAAAGAAAATCAATGCGTAGCTATACATGTCGTGCATCGCGTTCCAAGCTAATTCGTGCGTTCGCGCAGCTTGGATATTATCTCAAGAAATTTATCAATAAACGCGACCGAACGAATAAGAAAATAATGAGGACTAAACGCGAGAATTCCCATGCGCACCCATAATTTTTCACAATCTCCGCCGCTGACCTCGTAAACTCGTGCCGTGTCGTGGCGTTTGTCGTAAAGCTCGCGCTGCGTCCTTGCGCATTTTTATCATTGGCAGTTTATCAAAATGGCAGCGCATGAAGAGAGAGAGCTCGAAACAGCCGCCTGCCCCGACCACGGCGGCAAAAACACTCGACTCACGGCCGCCGCTTCGTAGGGATGGGGGATGATGAAGTTGATTGATAACGCGGTTTGTCATTAAGTCACCGCGCTGCCGGTTGGACTTAAGCTGTGTTTCGTGCGCGCCCGCTGCCGATATCATCTCCGCAGACGGTGGGCGTGAAAAGGCAGCGCCTTAATGATAAGACGGCAAGGACACGACACGTCTCGAACATGCGATCTAGTCATCCTGCCGCACGCGATCGTCCTCTTTGCAAGTCCTCCGGGGTGACACACGCGCCGGGCAATTACGACTATGCGGCAAGCGCGGGCAGGACGATAAGACACGCCGATAAGCCAGCCATTCACAGCGAGCCACTTTTTCTTTTCCTAAGACATTTGATTTTTTTTCCTGGACAATACAACAAACAAAGAGACTAACTACTATGAAATATTGCTGGAATTAAAAATTTCCTTATTCTTACTACTGAAATGAGGTTGGAGGTTGGGGGGGGGCGGGGGAATTATCCTTGCGTCATCATAAATTATCGACAGTTGAAATTACACGAAGACCAAAGTCGCAGCAGATTGCCTATCGCCCTTCTCTCCCTCTACGCCCCTCCAGCCGAAAGTGATATTGTCACCGCGGCAATTACTCCTGTAATTCATTCAACGTCAAAGGAGACAATTGCGAAACCCCGCAAACAACGCGTAGGACTCGTAACTAACTAATGTATCCTGTGGGTAGCTGTTGTCGAAAGCTCATTTCGTTCGCATCGCGAGGAAGCCGCATAAAGATAGAATAATCAAAGCGAAAGCAAAATAATTTGCATGTAACAGGGCGCTTGTCAAAATTTACGAGTTCACACAGTAAGCATCAGCACTTACAACCCCGCAGAGAGGTGAATGAAGAAGCAAAAGTATAAATAGACAGGATGTTCATTTATCTTTCTTCCTGCTCTTCTCCATCGCGCCTTTGATTTGATGTTATTCAGGAGACGAATTTGATCTCATCTTTCTTTGTTACCTATGTGCACATCCTCTGCATTGTCTTGCATAATTAAAACCGAAATAAAAGGAAGATAAGACAGGTGGAATGGTTCCAGATGAAAGGAGATGTTAGTTGTTGTCTCTGGGTAGGGTACATCCGGATACGATGCTATCAGTCTTCAGGTTTGTATTGATTTGAGTCTTTGCATTTAATTGTATGGTGACCATATTTTCTTCAAATACCTCCAAAGTCTATTCGATACAGATTAGATATAGATAACTTTAAAAATCGGATTAAAGGTACCTCGTACTCCCACTACCCTTCTCTCCTATCATTTGTGCCCTGATTGTGTTAGGCTGGCATATGGTTACCTTAGCTATACCATAAATTAATGTAAGGATTCAGCAAATTATGAAATAGGCAAATATCTTGCAGTTTTTTTTTTTAATCGAAGCCACCAACGCTCGCAGCATCTTGCAAGTTGTCAAGTTGGTTTCGTGTAACGTCCGTAAGCCACAACAACAATGCTGCTGTGTTCTTCGCTCCGTGTTCTCTTTGCGCAAACATCAGCAGAAAATGAATACTTAGCTCGTTGGCGATTTTTAGCCAGTTGTTCGCTCGCCTCTCCCAGTCTTACATATACATAAATTCCCTCTTCGCGCTCTCTCCTCTTCGCGAGACATTGTTCGCGCACTCGGTTCGCCTCCGCCTCGACGTGTTGTTTCTCTTCGCAGCCTTTTCGAAATTCGACATTCCAGTCGGTCATATTTTGTGTTCTCCGCTGCTCTCTGCGCGTCGAAACAAAAGATGAGGAACGAATGTTTACACAAAAGACACGTCCGTCGCCAACGCGCCGCGGAGGCTCGCCGAAGAAGAAACCTTAGCATAAAGAAGCGAAAGAGAAGAAAACGAAGTAGCGAGCGTTCCGTTCGCTCTTCGGAACGCACGCACCGAGGCGCGAGTCTTTGTTCGGTGAAAGATATTCGCGCGGAACGTGGCAGATTATCGAATTTTTCCTGCTTTTCCTGCGGAAGAGAAGGACGAGAAGCGCGAGAAAAACGAGGCCGCGTCGCGCCGTAAATCACAGGACATGCGAGCTACTTCCACCGCGGTGACATGGCCAGGTGGAAGGGACGCAAGACGCCTGCTACCTACAGATACGCCATCTTATCCGCCTGTCTTATCGTCTGTCAAGTGCCCTGCATGTCCGTTATCATTTAATTATATGCCTCTTTATGACTGATGAATAATGTTGACAAAACTAATGTAAATATTGATTGCGGAATTTTATGAGCTTTTATCAGGGGTGGGTAACTCCGGTTGACCAAAGTTTCTTTTTGGTTAGAGGTGTTTCATCACAATAAAACAATTACACATTATATCAATTCCTACAATGAGCGATTATTGCAATAGTTTTGTAAATAAACAATGTAAACAGCCCCAGCGGCGACGCGACATAAAACTTTATGATAATTCCTTCGATAATTCCATAATTATCGAACGCAAAAAGGACGTAATAATTCTTTATAATTTGACGATAATGAATCCATAATTTTTGCATTGTTTTGCATCGCGTTAAATTAACGGCCGATTGTTCTCGATTGCAGCGCGGTGAACGAGCGCAGGTGACACACACGCGGGACTCCGATTAATATCGGCCATATGCCATTAATCGGCATAAACAAGATAATATTTAACGATGCTGTTTTGTCGACGCGAACTGCCAAGCGCTCTATTGTCCTGTTATCTGCGACCAATAGAAAATCGATGCACGATTAGAAAGGCAAGCGATAAGCGCGCCGAGGCTGGAGAAAACAAATTAATTGTGTGGCGATGCCGATGGCGCTGAATGGTGGATAATGCGATGATAACGAGTGATTGTTCAAGGATTAATATCCATTGTTGCGACTCACCTGAAGATTACCTAGTTTCTCGGTCAGCGGACTTCTACATTCATACTGCTAATTTAATATTTTCGTTTATTCTTTTCAATTTTTACAAAAATTCTGAATTTTGTGAAGAGGTGTGTAACCGTTTATTAAAATATTTTATTAATTTAGAAGTAATTGCGTGTTTTAGAAGACTGAAGATGAAAGACATGCTCTTAATTTCAAACCTATTTGCTGACCTCTAGTAGATTATTATGCAAGTGCTGCTTTAGTAATTCGCTCACAGCGAGACAAACATAATATAGAAATAAGTGAAAGGGTAATGACGTTATTCGTCACCCTTTACGTAACATATTAAACCCACAAACAAACCCAAATACAATGGTGTATTTATGCACAGGCGCAGGAAGCGCACGCCTGGGGTTTCTCAAGCCGGGGGCCTCAAAATTCCGAAAGTGACGGCGAAGGCTCTGTGACGAGTGATCTCATGCTGATTGTGCGTTTAGGGCTTCTTTTCGAAGAGCCTTAAACTGATTTAACGCCGTGCCCCATTAGCTCTAAATCCGCTACTGCGAAAACGTAATTATAAAGCTAATTTCAATTCGTTATCAACATTAGATTAGAAATTGTCTTACAATAAATTTCTCTCTTCCTTAAACCTTTATCTTATGAATATGCTGCACCACCAAGCTGTTTCACAGCTCTCCACCATCTCACAGCTTATTTTCGAATACAATAAACAATACAATTTTGTTATATTTTATTGCTATTTAGCATTGTTAAGCTGTAGCTAAGGGATCTATTGGATCTAACGATCAAAATTGATTGCAATTTGATCAATGACCAATTGTAATAAATATAAAATCATTACTACTAATAATTGGATTTCATTAATTCATAAAATTAAAATTTTTCAATATTGCAAACATTTACGAACAAATTGATTATAAGAACAAAAGAACCCATAAAATAAATTTCTACTAATAAGTGCATTGTTTGATAAAATTCCATTTTTATGACATGAATGACATTAAAATGTAAGTAGGCATTAGAATAGTAGTTAATCACTACGTTGCCCCCTCCCATCACCCCTCAAATACAAGTTTTTTAGACTTGATCGAATGAGGTATGCAAATTTAAAATTTTGAGAAAAAGACTTTAAGTGTAGCAATTTCTACCTAACTGAACTGAATTTAAAAAAAACAATGCAATCCGGGATAGTCACGGAATACGTGCGACGTGCACGTTTCATCGCAAAACCAATTTTCGCCGAATTCCGCATTGATAAAGACATGATAAGACTTACTCAGTGGCGCAGATAAATATTAATGTAACCCGCAGCGTGCGGCGCGAGCGAGAAGGAGCGCGTACACGCGGATGCTGTAGCGAATTGTTAATTAGGCGCGCTGCGCCATTGTCGCCGTGAGACGATAACAGATAAGAAATACGATTGCCGCAGTTTCAACAGTTTTGCTACAATTCGCAACAATATTGATTGTGTTTTGCACGAATTGATGACTTTCAATGCTTGCTTTTTATATACAGGGTGTCCCAAAGTCATGTCAATGGTGGCAACAAAACCAGGCAACAAAATCAAAACATATAACTCATATGAGCTTCTGCTCTTTTGAAGATTGAATCTTGTCTAGTTAAAGTCTTCTTCTGCATGCATGACACATATCTTGCGAAAGGGGAAAAATGGCAAATTATTGGAACACCATGTATACGTTTAGTAATTATTCATTATAATAACAAACATTTGTGCCCTGAATTATATTTGTTTGGCATTAATACAATTTTTGTTTAATGATGCACAACCGGTAAATTAATGAATGAAGATAAATTAAGTTAGTTGTGCAAAGGGTGGAAATGCTAAGTAGATTGCATTCGGACTCACCCTGTGACGTCAACTTTCTGGCGATGCTCTTAGACCTCATTGTCGTTAAATTGTTGTACAAGCACCGTGCACAACCAAACGGTCCACATTAAAACCGAGAGGAGATAAGAGTATCGCGAATCGCACACAACGGGGTCTTCCTCGCGAAGGAAGCACCTAACCTCAATTGTCGGTGGGGCCGAACGCGCTCGGACGCAATAGCTCGACTCGGCGCGAGAGCGACGTGTCGTCGGTGACCGCGCGATCGCGAGCGGTGGAGCGGGCGGCCCCCGGCAGGCACAAGCGATGACAAACGGCGAGCGAGCGCGGGCGGCCAATCGCGCGCCGCGCCGCGCCGCTGTCTTCCTCTATCTCCGGCCCCCGCGCGCGCGGCTTGTTTATTAGATACGCGCCTTTTTTACCTGCGCGCCCGCCGCCTCCCCCTTGCGATCGCGATCGCAAGGATCTAATCTGACTCGGTCATGCATCGCATCACTCCACCTGCGCTCCGCACTCTCGACCGCTTTGCCACTTACCAGTTGCCTCTCAATGATCCCCCCACGTCTCCAGACTCTCGTTATATGTCAGTTCCTGCGGTGGCTTGTCACTCTTCTTCACCTTTTTGCATGATAGGTTCTGTGAAGGCACCATTTCCAAAGCTGGATCATTCCATTCCGTAATCTTAGAATAGTTTCTATTATAGAAAGCAAATAGAAGGGAAAAGAAAGAAAAAGCATGGATATAGTCATGATAAAAAGTCAAGTGATAAAAAAAAAGGGAAAGAAGGAGGCGACCAGCGGTATGTGTCTCCTCATGTTGGTCTCTGGGCGAGGGGCGAGTGAGGACGCGGTCGATACTCCGCCGCCGCCGTCGACGACGATGATGACGACGGCGACTGCGACGTGGAGGGATGCCCTTGTTTCGCATCGGCGTCTGCGAGATCGGCGCGTTATCTGCGATCGCGCTCCGCCGACGGTGCGGGGGCAGACGCGCTCTCTCGTCTTTGCATTGTGGGCGTACTCCGCGCCACTTCTCCGCCGTCGTCGGCGACTCCGAGATTGCACGCTGCTCTACGTTAGGGACAAGTGCGAGGTGTCATTGACGCCACACAATTCTATTCTGTTGTTACCACCAGGGCTCAGGGATAACAATTCTTACATTTGCTTAGTTAGGTTTTTACCAATGTTTCCTATTTGAGAGGATTGTATGTAAAATGGTATTCTATTTTGGATAAAATTAGCATCTGCTTTCGCTTACAAACTAAATTAAAACTTAAATGGTTTAGTTGTTGAATCAACTTAGATATGTCAGTTTTTCAAGTGTTAAGGTAATTAAAGGTCCCCAACAAGTTTCAAGTATCAGGGGCTGGAGAAATGTCCCTTCTTATAAAAAGTGCAATTAAGGGCAGCAGTCCTATATCTGCTGATTATACCTTTTGACATAAAAAAATCGGAAGACTTTTCCATCCAAAAAAATGGGGTGTATATGGAAGGGTATTACTACTGAGCTATAGGCAGGATAATAACGCTGAAAAGCCATTGCATATATTTCGTGATGTTTCTACATAATGCAGGAAAGACAAGAATGCAACAAGCTTTTCGTTGCAGGCGTGAAGTTGCAGCTGCTTCATTGCTAGTTGCAGTCGAAACCGGTTCGCACTCAAAACAAACCACACATTCATCATGTATGAATAGGTAATAATGTGTACCAATGTTTACATTGCGCGAAGTGTGCGATGCGTGGCCGGGAACGGCGCTGCGGTCGTGGCCATAAGTGCGCTCTTGTTTATAACCGAAGCATTATGATATGTTAATTAATGTTAATTAGTTATGAATATACAAAAATTACCCGTGCTCCGCGCACGCTTATAGCGCACGCGTTAATTAAAGAGCCAGAATCATTCATGTCATACTTTTTAATTTTTTCAAAATATTAATTTTATAGCTATCAGTTTAGAAAAAGATTTTTTTTAACGAACTCGTGTACTGGTCGACAAAAAGTCAAAAGTAAAAATATTTTATAAACGACTATTAATGGACGCCCTAAGGAAAGGTACAAACGTAATTCATCTTAATATTTTTAAATGCTCATTCTAATCTGTTGGTCATTGTTTGAATTAAAAAAATTCATAAAATTTATTTTTTAAAAATGTTGGTAATAATTTTCCTTTAGAGTTCAATTCCGAATTTTCTCTTCAAAAACTGATTTCGCCAAAAAGCTCACCAACTAGAAGTACATTTTTGACGTGTTTGACGTCTTTAAAATGACTACACATTGAAATTTGCGGAAGGGGGGGAGCAAAGCGGGACAGCCATCCAGTGGCCCAGCACCAAAGAGGCGCCAAATCGATGTAACTTTTTAATGAATTAAAAAAAAGTCCCCAAATTTATTATTAGCAAAAATATTGTATTCAAAATTTTTTTAAATACTTTGTCCCCGGTCGCTAGCAATCCTAGTTAGGCCCTTGGTTGTTTGACTTTGCAAAGTTATATCTTCTTTAAACAAACAATTGAAAATTGAAAAAGACACGAAGTTGGTTCCTACGGGTAGATCTCAGTAAGGACTACTAATTAGTCTTTGCACATTTAAATCGCTGAAACGTCGGCAACTCTTTAAAATTACAATAATTGCAATAAAAGTAGCAACAAACCAAACAAAGTAAAATCCCGTTAAGTTTGCCAACGATTGCGGTAGAAGCTAAAACACAACCTTTTTTTTTGTACGTTTTGTTTTGGTTGGCCTTTGACAATGGTTTAAAGTCAGGCCCGGAAGAGTGTTTGTTGGGGTCCTGGTTCATAGATAAAATTAGACTCCCATCCCATATAAAAAACGAACAATAATTCTTCCCTCTGTTTCTGGACCCATATTTTCTTAATGGAAATAGTAAATTCCGAAATTCCAGAAGAAGGTCACCTTTTATATATGTAAATATACTGGGAGGCCGGAGCAGATAAAATTAAACACCCAGTAACTACGCGAGAACAATAAAAATTGTCATGCAATATCGCCGCGAAGCCTAGCACGATGCCCAAAGAATCAGATAGCCGACGTCCCAGATCTTTTACGTGCCTCTTATGTGTCATTAAAAACGAAGAAAATCGTTCGCGTTCGACAAACAGTAGCACGGAACGGCCACAACCAGATGCCATGCCATTACGACATACATCACGAACGAGCCGCTGCTCATTTACCATCGGCGGCCGCCGCCGGCCAGCTTAATTTGCCCGCGGGCGTTCTTTTATTACGGATTGCGTGCCGCCGTCCGCGACACGAGGACACACACGACACACAACAAGCCCCCGCGCGCCTTGCCCACGTCGTGATTTTATGTAAATTTCTTTTATAGCGGCGACGCTGGTGGTGGAGGCCGGCGGAGGGCGGTGAAGGCGGCGAGGGCACCTGCGATTAAAAATCACAACGACGTGCACGACAATTCCGGCGCAACGAGGAATATGATTCATGTGCCGTCAGAGCGTTATCTATGTGTGCATCTACCCTTTAGTCCCTTCGGTCGCGGCGCTCTCCTTCGGCCGCACGATGCTTTATGACACCGGCGCGGGCGCGGGCGCGCGGGTCAGCATTGCGGTCAAGCGATTCATTTACTTGCCGCGCGCGCTGATCCTCCAATTAGATAATAATGTAATTTTTTCGGTTTTCCGTGCGCGCTGTGGCGTGGAATTATGAAAATCAATGGAAATATGAGGAATCACGGCACGGCGAACATGACAACATTTATGTGGCCGGGCGCAGGACGAATGTCGCAAAGTACGACCCATTTGATATTCTCATAAAGATTGTCCAAAATGTAGTAGCATGCAGGACATTTTTGCTTTTATTGTGGTAATATATAAAATGATACACACAATTTTTTCACATTGACTGTCACGTAACTTGTGTATTTATTCTCGGCGTACGATAATATTAGCCTGGGTGGATATGTCTTGTGTGCCATCCTTTATCTTTTCAGGGAATTGCACGCTGGGCATTTGCTTCTTGTCGCAAATCTACAAGAGCAAGGCGCGAGTCGAAATCGTAAATTAAGTACGTGCCGCAACTGCGCTCGTCAAACCAGAGCGTGTCCAAGCAGCGCGCTCCAAAAGAGACACATTCGCATCGCCTCCGTACCTGAACGCTCGTCAGCTCAGCAGCAGCTTCGTTTCGTTTTACGGCCGCGCGTTTGCTGCCCGGTTATTTCGAACAGCGTCCGCGACTTTATTGCTTATTTATTCTTAGACTCTACACTCGCCTCGGCGACGCTATCATGTGCGACGGTTGAGAGCTTCGCGAACATGCGGCTGCTGTCGATATTCGCGCATTGACTTACGAGAGCATTACCAATCATGGATGCACCGAGTATGGTGTACAGTCTATACGTATTTTAGTTAGATTAGGTTTGGTACGGTAAGGATAAGTTAATTCAGCAAATATATAGATTATTGGCTATTAGGAATCCAAGCCACCCTATCTCTACCTCACGAGTTATGATTAAAGTTCGATAAGTTATATAAGTTCACGACGACGGGGGAGACGACCGGCGAAGAAAAATTAGAAATCGCCGACGGCAGTCGGCCATAAATCCGTAACTTTGCTTCTCTCGTCTGCCTACTAGCAAACCGACGCACGTATTATGCCGGCGCCCGATGGCGACACAACGTCGTCTCCTCTCACCCGCCTCCTGAAGACGCACGGCTGTTACGCCGCCCGCGTGGATGAATTACGAGCGCGTCCACATATTGCCGGCCCCGACTCCAGCTCCAGCCACAACCAAAAACCCAAGAAACACAACTCATAACCCATATTTTATTATACCGAATTGCATTTAATGTGCGCCACGACATCGGTATAAGGGGTGTGCGAATAGTTGCTGCTCAGCAGCAGGTTTGGCTCAAAATAATTATATAGAAATATTAATATTTATATTTACTTGAGACGTTTTTAATGATGACAAACTTAACATGAATTAAGAATATTTTACGAACTTGCACATCTGTGTGATGCGGGTGTGAAATTTGTTTCCGATTCTAGTTTTACACACGCCGATCAGTCAGATTCACATCTGGGAAGAATTTGAAGGGTAGTTTAACAATTAGTCGCGTCTAATTAATATGCGTTTAGTGGTTTTAGCGGGCGGAGGCGACACAGCGAATTGTCAAACGCGCCGCCGCGTCGCAGCTGCATGTCAATAGAAGAAGTACCAATGTCCATGGAGCGTTATATATCGAAATCGGTCTGGAATCATAAAATCTGGCAAAAAAATACAAAAAAAAAGGCTGGCAGCTCGTCGCTCGGTTGGTTTGCCGATAAAATCGATGCTGCGGGATGAGTGAATAAGTGCAGGAATGAGCAAGAATACCGCAGGAATGAAAAGAGCCAGCTCGTTTGACGTCAATACGATGTGCTCGGAAGCGCTAGGAGCGTCCCCACTTGCTCTCGCGAGGGAAAGGGGGAGCACACGGGTCTGCAACTCTTCCGGCGCTCCCTCTGCGCACCCCGCCGAGTCCTGCTAACGTGGCGTCTTTATCTTCGGGCATAACCGGTCGTTGTCAAGACGACCGACTCGCAGGAATACGATTCGTATAAACAAAGCGATACGAAACTAACGATGAAGCAATTTCTGCAACAGAAGGAGGAGAACAACTTCCAATTTCAATAAAAGAAATAGTATTTACTGCCAATTGCCTTATTTTGTTTGCTTGGTATTTGCATTACATTCAGAAAATCATAAGATATCTGTAAAAAATTTTGCGTCTTTATGTTTCTTTTAAAACCTAAAAAATTTAAAACTTTTTGAACGTTGCATGCACACGGCAAGAGAGCATGGCGACCATTTTGTTAAGAAATTTGGGAGGAGCTGCTGTCATCCTATAGACACTTGCCAGCGCATCTCCAACATTATCAGTGCTCATCACACGGCAGATAGACAAAGAAGCAGATAGTAGGTAGTAACTATAGTAACGCGCGAATGACAGTGAGCGCAGCGAGTTCGACCGGTTTTGCGCGCTTGCGTAGCACACCGTGTTCTGGTCGTTTGACGGAATTTCTGGCCAGCAAACTCGTCGGCGCTGCGGGGGCGACGCCAGGATAGTGACGATGCGCAATGATAGGATGCTCCCCTCTAGAGCCATATTCCAATCCACCAATTCCTGCCTTTTGGGGAGTCGTACAGGATGAGTTTTGTAATCTTCTCTCTACCAATGGCAATGAAGAGGTAGCGAGGAAAAAGACAATGGAATTGTATTTCGGTATAATGGAATTTTATTATATATATAATTATATTACATATCTGATAGAATATCTCTATTTAAATCTAATTACTTGGAGCCTGGTAAAAATCAATGATATCACGTCCTCAACGTTTCTTTCCAACGTAAGTGTCCACTCAATGGGCAACTCTATTGATTATCTTGCTGTGAAAAAAGTGTGTTGTAAATAAATAACAAACAGACAAAGCATACGCAATTAGCTGTTATTTGAGAAGCATACGTCAATTAATTGTCACTCCTCGTCGGCGGCTTCAGCGCGCCAATGATAAATAAACAATTGGTCAAATAAGGGAATAGGACATAATTAGCCATCGGCGACGATCACCCTATGACATTCATATCGGTTGATTAATTTATGCTTGAGGACAAAGCCTCATAAAATGAAATTAAATAATGTTTGGACACTTGGTGGACACTAACTAATTGATCTACGAGACACGTGTCACCCAAATATGCATATTACTAATATTGTTTACAAATATAAGGTTTATAGCATTTAATTTCCAATTTTTTTTTTTAGATTGGATGTAGATTTTGGCTTCTGTTTTGAAAAAAGTTCATAGCAATATAAAACCAAACAAAACTGTGGGGTGTCATTTGAGCTATATATTAAACACTAAAATTTCAAAAATTGTAGTAACGCTAGTGTTTGCAACTGATAACGGTGGGTCATAGAAAGCAATTTAATATAAGAGCAACCATGTTGATCTTAGTATCTTAATTTGAAAAGACTCTACTCTACTTTTTTGAATATTGTCTTGTTCTAAATTACTTGTAGCGTCATCTGGAAGCAGCTAGAGGCACTAAGGTAATCTTTTAAAAACATTTTTTATTTATTCCTGTAATCTTGTCTTTGCAAATCGGAAAGAAAATAATATTTCATAATTTTCATATCATTTTTGTATCTTAAAACAATATTTATTTAACTATGAAAATTGTAACACATGTAAGTAAATTAAAAATACTGAAATCTATTTATTAGTGTTGGACTTGAAAGTGCATAATAAATACGACATTTGAATATTGTAATATGTTTGTAAAGAACTTCTTTCTATTCGAAACTTTCACTTATAAAATTAGCAGGAAGGCTGCTCTAAATACCAGCCTGGGACCTATTCCAATCCCTGAGCCACAAAATTCCATCTGTTGCAAAGCTCAAAATTAATAAACGAATAAAACAAATTGGCTTGAAATGATTTAAGCTCTTTTTAAAGCTTGCATACAAAATTTTGTACATATGGTTTTTTGGTACTTGGTTAATTATAAGGTATTTTAAATATGTTATTTTATAATAGAGTAAGTTTAGTACATAATTTCGATAGTAGATGTCTCTAACTGGTAATATAGTTGAAATAGAATATATTCCACAAAAACGTCTTAAATAAATTAAACATTGTTTATAAAATAAAGTTTATAAACAACTTTACTTGTGAATAAATAATGCAAATCTTGAATAATTAATATTATTATTTATAAGATAAGATAGATATGATAAGCCTGCAAGCTTAATTATACAGATTTGCATTTGTTTTTACAAAGAATTTATGCTTTTTCTATTTTGAATAGAGCAGCAATTTCCAATAGAACAGTTGAGTTAATTTATATGGTATGCCTTCTTGGGCCCAAGGTAAATCGGAATTTTGCTTCCTCTCCCCACATAAGAAACTAAAACTGCAAATAACCATGTAATTAGTTTTTCTTTAGCGTGAGGGGTAAATTTATTATAAAAATATAAATTGATAAATCGCTTCACACATATTGCACATATTAGCAAAACAATGAATTAAATTATTGCAATCCATTTCCTTCGTTATATCGTTCTCAACATACAATACAGCCAGATTGGACATCCTTTTATGTCCCTAAGTCGTGCAGCTTACACTTGAGGGTACTGATATTGCAATAAGGCAAACCACATGCGCCTAGGGCCCAGACTTAGCCAAACGCTCCTCTGCAAACAGCGTCTTTGCCTAAATCAGATGTATAACATTTTCATAATATATTGATAAATTGACGGCAACATTAATCAGAAACTTATCAGACACATCACAATATCTCCAATGCTGCCGTAATTTATAAAATTGAATTAGTTTCAAGATTTATAGCCACTTTTCGAGAATATGCGATTATACTTGGAAATATGTATTAACTGCAGACGATATTAACAAGATTACGGTCGCCCGTTGCTGCTTTGACAATGCTGACAAAATTGGATTAAGTCAATATTTGTAAACAGACTTTTCACCTCATGAATTTGCATGATGGTATTGCTG